>JASANB010005083.1:0-192706 GCA_030248155.1 Sabatieria punctata | reverse complement strand
TGCAAAAGCTACCAGAGAATTTGAGGGATTGGGATGCTACCAAACCACGAGCAAAAGTTGCTGTCCAACAGTCTGGAGTTTGAGCTTTCAGCATACCTACCGTACGTTATATTTTAACCTTTTGCAAATGATCGGGTTTTGCACGTATCGGAAAGTTTCTGGCTTCCCGATAGGTTTACGGTCCAGCTCTCCGATATGTTCGGTCCAGCTTCCCGATAGGTTGTTTTCAGTTTGTCTTGGTTTAGTGCAGTAAACAGATAGACTGAAAGTTATTTTTGAATCATTTCAATTGCAAGCGTTATCTGAACATCTAAGACAACAAATGTTGAGTTTGCAACTGGCTGAAAACGCGTTTCCGAGGGAGTCTGAAATAGCTTCCCGATGGGGCTGAAACAGCTTTCCGATACGTTCACTTTCATTATTTTTTGCTTCCCGATAGGTTGGCCAACTATGCCATATGGCGTTGGTCATTTGCAAAGGGTTAAGGCTAAATTCGTAATTTTACAGCCAAATAGAGTTTTGGTAGCGGAATTTACTGATTGTTCTACTTGTTGATAAACTACTAGTAAGTCCTGCGCCGACCAACGTGGATGATAAATTCAAACAATGAAGCATTCTTCGTGCGAGTACCAACTTTGACGCGGCACCTAATTATCGATTACTGACTTCACTTGCAAGCACTTTAAAAAACCAAGACCAATCTGCTTTCAGTTGAGACGCGCCCAGCAAACAGCTGCCGACTACGTAAGCAGCAGGCACAGGCATCGCGATCTAAGTAGAGTTGTTAAAACGTTAGTTAGCAGCTAATTCCGTCTTTAGTATGCCTTGTACATTGCTAGCTAGACTCTGCCTTCTCATTTGTATCAATTATGTTGTGATACCCCCGGATCTGAGTCAAACCTGCACTGCACTGGAGGATGTTACGCTAAAATGCGATCGAGACGGAGTGAAAATGGATATTTCTGCAATTAGTGATGTAAAATTATGGAATTTGAATTTCAATTCAATTACAATTAAATTATGGGCTCCATTTCTAATTTCAATTAAATTAAATTAAATTAATTGAAATAGTTTTCCATTATTTTCAATTACAATTATATTTTCAATTAAATTATGGAACCTCGGAAAATTTCAATTATGCAATTTTTTTCAATTATTTTTTCAGTTTTTTGAAAATTGTTGTATTTTTCTGTTAAAAGACAGTAACAGTGACCCAGAACTTCGAAAAATGCCCAGTAAAAGCTTACAGACACATGGTTAGCCTGTTATCCAAACAGGCAAGAAAATTTTAACCTTTAAAAACGCACAAAATGACATTCTGGGGTAAATTTACAGATATTTCATTATTTTCAGTACTAATGCAAAGGTTTTCAGCATTTTTGAGCAACATCACTTCTAGGTACCTTCGCCAAAACCCACCATACACCAACAAATCACTGTTGTGATTTTTACAGTCAGGCACTTAACGACGTTCATGGTACCAACACCATTATAAGGTGCCGGTGGTACCATACAGTATATGGTGCCCCCAAGTTTGGGGGCCCGTGGTGGTACCATACGTACACGGTACGGTACCATATATGGTACCGGCACCTTATATGGTGTCGGTACCATAAACGGCGTTAAGTGCCTGACTGTTTTATGAACTACTAAAATAAAAAGCAGAGCATAAAATATTACCAAACAAAGTGAGGTCAGTATAAAGAGGTGACAAACCTTAAATACTGTAGGTTTTTGTTTGAAGTCATTAGCGCCGTCCTCATTAATACTTACGCATTTCCTTACGTTCACCCCAGCAAATAATTGAAAATATAATTGAAATTCCAGGCGAATTTCAATTAAATTACAATTAAATTATGGCCCAACTTTTGAATTTCAATTAAATTAAATTAATTGAATTGAAATTAAAAACGGGCCAATTATGCGAATTTCAATTACAATTAAATTAATTTTTTACATCACTATCTGCAATTGAACAGTTTGTCCATGAAGGCAGACAGATTCATTTGCTCAGCGAAGCCGATTGTTGTTTCATGGGCTCACCATTGAGGTTGATGCCTAAAGGAGACTTCTACAAGTGCGCTGAACCAAAGAGTGGCAATGGGAAGCAGAAAGAAGATACAACTGAAATGCATAAAGAAGATACCAATGAAATGAAGCATAGTTCTGGACATAGTCTTGATTTTAGTTTGCTTTCGTGTTTAGGTTTGGCAGTGCTGCTTTGGTTCTAAGCATCATAATTGTTTTAGGCCCATAGTTGTTCTATTATGTAGAAGGCATGCATGTCAGGGCTGTTACCCCCACCCTGTCCCTCACCGTAAGAAGAACCAAACGACCTACCTTCAATTTGTAGGTCAATTTTATACATTCTCTTACAATTTCAAGCCAAAGATCCCTAAAATTGTCTGTATCATAGCAAATTTAAATTTTAGCTGCATTTGAGCCCAATAATGGCCGCGTCAGTGGCTCAGTGGGTAGCTCGCTGCCTCTGAGTCACGGCGGCCGCTGCATCCCTAGTGGTTGTAGTGGTTCATCCTCTCGGCGTGGCAAGTTTCTTGTTGCAAAGAGTTGGTCGTCGGCACAACGCTCCACCCAGGCCACCGAAAACTGGTTACAGTGAATAGGTAAAATGGGAACCAACTGGATCTGCCGTTGCACCCAAAGCCGCTCCTAAAAGCATGCCACGTTGGAGGGAAGATCAACGACGTCAGGAGCCGTCTGAGAAACCAGCATTACGGCCTATACCGGTTTACTCCTCCTCGGCCGGGCGGCCGCTGGGAGCTGTCAGCACCATGACGTCACCACGCCAGGCGCTCTCTTAGTACCTGGCGCCCAACAGCATGGCTTGAGTGGCTTGGCAGTGAAAGAAGGGCAAACGTCCGAGATGACGATATAAGGGGTAACGAAATGGACCGTGCAGGTCTGATCGTAGGGCCGTACATTGTACGACCCCCCGCCAGATCGGATCGGATCGGAGCCCAATAATACGACTTCTGCGCGATCTTTAGCCCCAAAGTAACACTTATAGCCACTTTTAGTACTCTAAACTTGCTCATCAAGAGCGTTTAGTCGCTACTGGCCTTCAATATACTTGAATATACACAGAATACAAGTAAAGAAAGATTAGACCGAGAAAAAGGTATAGTGGTATTAGTGTACCGGAGTTTTCCACTTGTAAGACCTGGTCTTATAACTGGAAAATGCCCAAATTTAGGGTCACTTTTTGGCGCCCTTTTGAAGACCATGGTCTTATAACTGGAAAATGTTATTTCGCTGCAAAAAAGGATTTTTGGCCAATGGTTGAATTTGTTTTTTACCTAGGTGGCTGTTCCAGACATGCCTGACCAGTTTACGCTTGACTTGTTAAACTTTACTTGAAATTACAAAAAAGGTAGTATTGAAGCATAGTACATACTGTATTGCGTTCAAAACAAAAATCAGAATCATGTTTTATCTATATTATGTACTTCTGCCTTAGTTTTCTCACGATGGACAGCTTTTGTTCACTTTAAAAACAGTTAATTGTGTGCTAAAATCGGTCAAATAAACAAAGACCATGGTCTTTTAACTGGAAAATGGGTGTCTATGAACTAAGTTTTCTGACCACCTATTTGAAGACCATGGTCTTATAACTGGAAACAAAAACCTTTTTAAAGACCATGGTCTTCTAACTATGGTGGTCTTATAAGCGGAAATCTCAGGTAGTGTCAAACACGATCGAGAAAGAAACTTTATTCAGTACGAGAACTCACTTAGCTACTCCGTGCGCGCCCGTTCCAAACGGGACTGTCGATTGTACAATGACAAAGCTACCCAATCTACTCCTTATGTTAATATCTGGGTCAGTCAAACTACTGCGCCACCATACCTGGATGATAAATTCAAACAATGAAGCATTCTTCGTGCGAGTACCAACTTTGACGCGGCACCTAATTATCGATTACTGACTTCATTGCAAGCACTTTAAAAAACCAAGACCAATCTGCTCGCAAAACCAATACTACACAAGCGCCACCTCGTGGCCAAATAGCGAAACTATACATTTACCAAAACTCGAACATTACGTTCGACAACAAGCAAAAGTAGTTGACTCTCGGTCTGCAAAGCTTTTCAACAGCATTCAGCCACACCTATCTTTCGCGTTTCAGTAACAGATATAGGGTTGGGTTCTAAAATAGCCCTTCTTTCCTGCGCTTTGCTATCTTCTTTCATCTGACCCCCTCTGAACCTCTCAGGAACACCCCCACCTTGTCGCCCGTATATGACCCTTATGCCTGTGAAGTACATAAACGTTGATTCATTCATTAAAAAACCTCATAAGCTCAAATCACAATGCAGCTGAGTTCAAACGCCAAACCCCTGCTGTTCCCACAGACTGGGTAGTCTGCTGATACTTGGTCTAATCTTTTGAAGCACCAGCGAACACAGATTTGAACTTCAGTTCTTTACTTTACTCACGCACACCAGAAGTCTAAATCGACAAGGGAATAAAAATGGCCAGATCTAAAGGAAAACACTCAAAACCGGCCAAAGTTGGAGTCGGTTCCAATCAGTCCAGTGACAAGAACTTCCCTCTGAGCTGCAGCAGCCACTACAGAGAGTGCAGTGCTGACTTTGCCCTGAGATCTCAGCTCGCCAAGATCCGACTGTTCAACCATACTTGTCGACCACCAACCGAAACTGCGCTCATTGCAGAGCAGAGCACTCATCTGAACTCTGACCTGTCTGCAGAAGGTCAGACAGAGCCAGGGGTTGCACCAGCTGAACACGTCGTTGGCCACTGACCACGCCTTCACGTAGAACTTCCAGTTGATTGCATCTAAGAGTAGTAATTCAGTCAGGCACTTAACACCATCTATTGTCGATACCATATATGATAGCGTGCGTAGCGTAAGGCTACCGTATACCCGGTTGGCGTTGACCCTACTCCAATTGGAGTAGTTTCCTGACGGTAAGTAGTTTCCGACTTTGCAAATTCGAAAATGCTTACCGTCCACGCCCCGCGCACTTGTGGGCTGGTACTAAATCCTTACCGTCACCACGCCCACTTGAACGCTTGCCAAACTGCACGGTTAGGAAGCAGTTAGGAGAAAGCACGGTTTGCCAAATGCACGGTTAGGAAGCGGTTAGGAGAAGCAACAAACATGTCCCGTCTAAAGTCGGAAATCTCGAAGTAAGGAACCGATTTAGTCAATCGATCTAGGCTCCGCCCCGTCAGAGGCTCCGAAAGCTTACCGTCGGACAAATTTGACGCCCACCGAAAGTCGTGTTTCTATCCGTCGCAAATTTGCTGCCGGTTAGCCACGGTTAGAAAATCCGACTTTAGACGGTCTGTCCTAAGGAGGTATGATACCCCACGTTCGAGCCACCATACACAGTGTTGGCCATAAAAAGAAAGCCTGACTTTTGGTCGATTTTTGCGAATAACTTCAAATGTCCGCCATTGCCAAAAACGAGGGTGGTGCACTGTAAACATAAAGCACGACTGCAAAGCCTACTTTTGGTGTTCATTGTGTTGCCTTAGTTGAGTAATTCTTTGTAATTCACGACTCCACTAATTCGTATACCCTGCTTTCTGTGTAAGGGACACCACCCTCATTTTTGAAAATGCCAAATTTTCACGTTCACTGAAAGTAAAAATCCACCTTATTTTAACCGGCAGCGCTAGATAGCTGAGCTCTTCAGGGTTTTCGGTCTGTATAATTATACTGGCTAATCTGCAAAACTTGGGATAGACCCGGTGAAGGGTCCGTGAGATATTTGTGTTCAAATTTTACGTCTGAAAATTCCCGGCAATTCATTTCGGAAGAGACTATAGAAGGCTAGCAGGCTAGGACTTGCCCAAAACAGACTCTTAACAAATACTAATAATCCTAATAACGGTAAATAATACTAACAAATACTAATAATGCAAAAAATCTCTTCATTCGGTAGAAAATTGACGGAATGGCAGCCATTTGAAATTATTCGGTAAAATTCGAAAGACGGCCAAGCGGTCCTTTTATGACCAACACTGTATGATAACAGTGCCATGTCAAAGTACACCGGTACCTTATATGGCGTTAAGTGCCTGACTGTAACAGGTATCTTAATCACAGGCTAAAGCCAAACAAACACACTGCGCTCTGTTCCCCCACCAAACATGCTAAAAACGCGTTTCCAGGCGTTCTGGAGCTTTTTGAAGTTTTTCGACCTCCCTCTGAACGAACCCCCCTCGACCCCCTGACGGAAAAACCCCCTCCCGCACGCCGGCCGTTACATTTATGGATATTGGGTGGCACCGGGGCTGCGCTGTGAGAGCTAAGAGCTACCTTTTGAATTACGCAGTCCCAACAGTGTGTAGCCATAGATGAGCAGCGTAATAGAAAGAACTAAGCCAATAATAGCGCATCGATTTTCGGTCCTGAAACTCAAACACCTAATTAGGTAGGTAGGAGAACTTGGCAGTCGCTTTTACCCGATCTACGTACGTACCTTTGTCTATTTTCTGCCCTCCTATTATTTCTGAAGCTTCGAGAAATTGCTCGCATTTTGCAGAAGGCTACCAAGTACACAATTAGAGTGACGCCGTTGATAAGCCAGTTGAAGATTACTAACCCAGAGAAGTATAACTTCTAAACATAATACTGCTAAATTAGGTCACACCACACCCAGTCTCTATCACTTTACTAAAACCAGTATTGGAAACCGAATTCATAGTAATAACGAGGCACTTCAGCGCATTTTATAAAAGAGATGAAACATCGTTTCGCAAATACTGGCGATTACCGCTTATAAGACCACAATACCACAGCCCTATAACAGGTTGTTGTGTCCAGTTATAAGAGCATGGTTTTCTAATAGGTGGTCAGAAAACTGAGTTAATTGACACCAATTTTCCACTTACAAGACTATGTCTTAGTTAAATTGGCCGATTTTTAACATTTAAGTAATGTTTTAAAGTCAACAAACGCTGTCTATCGTCAGAACACAAGGCATTAGAATGTAAGACATGATGTTCTATGGTCTTTTTTCGACACGATCCAGTACCTGCTATGTTTGAACACTAATTTCAACAGTAATTTCAAAGAAAGTTGTAAAAGTCAAGCGTAAAATGGTCGGGCAGGTGCGCTAAAATATTAAGCTTCGAACTAGGCACGTACCGGAGAGTGCTGCATAGGGTACCCCCCCCAGATAGTGTACCCGGGGTACACTATGTGGCACTTAGTGCCGGATAGTGTACTCGGGGTACACTATTTGGAGACAAGTTTTATGTCACGGGTGTAGACCTATTTCTTTTACAAATTTTAAATAGTAGTCGTAGTTAGTAGTCTGTAAAAAGCGCCAAAAATTATTTGTAGTCTTAGTTAGTAGTCTCAAAAATCTCGATTTTGAATATGTAGTGGTAGTTAGTAGTCAATTTGTAGTACTGTGGAATTCATATATGTATATGTATATGCAAAAAATACATATTATGTATTATTTTTGGAATACATATATGTATATGTATATGCTTATGTATTCCTCAAAGAATATGTTTATGTATATGTATTTTTAGGCCACTATGTATTTAAAATACATATTTGAAAATACATATCGAATTTCTGATGAAATGCTGCATTTTTAAGTCTCATCCTGCCAACTATAGCAGAAAATTACGTTTTCTTTGGGATGCGAGTGTCTAAATTTGCTGCAGTGGTAAAGAAGCCACAGATTTATTGTTTAAGTAAATAATATCATTACCGTGTAAAGTGGTGCGGGGCGACCAAAAGAAGGTCTAATGAGAGAACATTTATTTTAGATTTTCAAATTCAATGGATAAATGGCAGGAGAAAATACTGTTTTCTTTTGATAGTTGACCTAAGCGAAATTATTGGCTATTGCGGTTTCAGAAACAAAGTTCTCTCTTATACAAAATAACTGAAATGGAGGATTTTTAACAGAAGTTAAATGTGGGAATGATTAATTAATTAATTTGGCTGAGGTACTGAATCAATTTTATGCCAATCAGGTCCAAGCATAGACCGTTTCTCATGTCAGTAACAAACAACTGTTTTTAGCAGCATTTTTAAACTGAAAACTGGCTTTGAAAAAATTTGTATATAAATGTATTTTATGTACATATTTTTTGAAAAAATACATATACATATTATGTATATCTATTCGACTTCGGAAAACATATACATATGTATATGTATATGTTATCTATTCCTGAAATTCAATATTTTGCCAACAGTAATTTGTAGTCAGCAAAATTTTAAATAAAATGGCCAAAATTTCAGGTTTTTAAGGTAAACCAAGAAGTTTGGAAGTCTAAAACAGTAAAAAGGAAAAGGGAGTGGTGGAATTTTTAACATCTATTTTTGTGATACGTCTGATGTCAAAAATGCGTGTTATTTTCTCTACGAAAGTTTAAATTTAGAATTAGGTTCTGAATAAATATTTCAAAATAAAACAGAAAACTACTTTTGAATGGCAAAAAAAGTTGTCAAAACCAGTGAAAAAGCTCAGTAACAGATAAAATTGCATCATTTCCGTTTCTAAATGATGATGTGCATGATATGACCAAATAAATTTAAAAATTTGCTGACTACTAATTCACAAATTCAAAACGTGTTTTGTAGTCAATTTGTGGTCAGTAAATCTGAATATGTAGTCGTAGTCAATTTGTAGTCCTGATGACGTCATAAAACCCCAAAAATTAGTAGTTAGTGGTTAGTAGTTAGTTGTCACTACAAAATAGGTCTACACGGGTGTGAAAAATTTCCAACATTACGGTACCTTTAAAGCAGGTCTACGTATATTTTTGTTCATTTTCAATTGTTTTTATTGATGCAAACCTCATAAGAATGAAAAATTTGACCAACCACTCTCATTTACATGGCAGCAACAGTAATCTGAATTGGAAAATTGCATTTTTGCTCAGAAATCGTTAAAACAATCAGTTTAACATGATTTCGCTAAGTGCCAATTAGTGTACCGGGTACACTAATAGGATCTCATTTTTGTTGCGGAAAATGCTACGTGCTGGTTAGTGTACCCGGGTACCCAATGCAGCACTCTCCGGTACGTACTTGGCACTCGGTACACTGCCAAAAAGGAATTCCCAACTCTCCAGTAGTGTCATCGATTTGGAAACCGTATCCAAAGGTGGCCTGGGGAGCGGTCACCAGCATAGGAGCCAAACATTGGACGGCGGTCACTCTGGCAATGGTTTTGCCGGTCCAAATCTAAAATCCAAAACATTACCGCTGACCTACTCAGAGGTGATTTATATGTCCGACCGAGTCGTGCTTATCAAAGAAAGCCACTGCAGTTAGCCTGTTCAGAGCCAGCAGTGTCACTCCAATGTGCTGAGCTATCAGGGTGTACCAGGCTGTCAGGGTCATCAGGGTGCCCATGAATTCAGGGTAGGCTCGCGTTAGATTGTCCAGACCCAGCCAGCCGAAACTGAAATTATTCTCATCTGAATAGTCGTTTTACGTTTTTGTGAACACAGACTATTGGATTTAATCCTTTTTAAAATCATTCTAATCCAGTTTGAATAGCGAATACTAAATTACTAACTTAAGAGTCGTTCTCTGAACCGATCGAGTTTCAGTATTCAGACCCCAAAATGGAAAGTTTGAGCTAGAGAGCTGTAGGTTGGCACACTAATACATACTTATGAGTTATCTTTCAGCTGCAAAGGATTAGTGGATCTGACGCTCCTGTCCTGAGATATAGCCTTCCGAAAATCGGTCTGCTTAACTATGGGACCAAAATTTCAAACTCGAATTTCTCGCTTCATACTCCGAATTCGGACCTAAAAATTGGGGGTTTTAGAGTACTTTTAGACTGCTTTAAGAAACTTTCGTCAAATTTTCGTTTTCAGAAAAAAAATTTTTTTTCGCCCCCTTTGCGCCCCCCTAGCTCGTCTGGAACCCCCCCTACCCAGTTTTTTTTATTTCAGAAAAATGTTGCGCTATCAATTACCTACCGTTTGGTGTGAAGCATTGTTTGCTCAGACCCGAAAAACGTGAGGAAATTGAGGTCAAACATGTCCCGGTCGCAAAATTTTCGCACTTTTCTCAGGTCAAATATTTCCAAGTCCGGTTTTCCACCTACTAGTACGAATTCGGACCTAAAAATTGGGGGTTTTAGAGTACTTTTAGACTGCTTTAAGAAACTTTCGTCAAATTTTCGTTTTCAGAAAAAAATTTTTTTTTCGCCCCCTTTGCGCCCCCCTAGCTCGTCTGGAACCACCCCTACCCAGTTTTTTTTATTTCAGAAAAATGTTGCGCTATCAATTACCTACCGTTTGGTGTGAAGCATTGCTTGCTCAGACCCGAAAAACGTGAGGAAATTGAGGTCAAACATGTCCCGGTCGCAAAATTTTCGCACTTTTCTCAGGTCAAATATTTCCAAGTCCGGTTTTCCACCTACTAGTACGAATTCGGACTTAAAAATTGGGGGTTTTAGAGTACTTTTGGACTGCTTTAAGAAACTTTTCTCAAATTTACGTTTTCAGAAAAAAATTTTTTTTTCGCCCCTTTTGCGCCCCCCTAGCTCGTCTGGAACCCCCCTACCCAGTTTTTTTTATTTCAGAAAAATGTTGCGCTATCAATTACCTACCGTTTGGTGTGAAGCATTGTTTGCTCAGACCCGAAAAACGTGAGAAAATTGAGGTCAAACATGTCCCGGTCGCAAAATTTTCGCACTTTTCTCAGGTCAAATATTTCCAAGTCCGGTTTTCCACCTACTAGTACGAATTCGGACTTAAAAATTGGGGGTTTTAGAGTACTTTTAGACTGCTTTAAGAAATTTTTGTCAAATTTTCGTTTTCAGAAAAAAAAATTTTTTTCGCCCCCTTTGCGCCCCCCCTAGCTCGTCTGGAACCCCCCAACCCAGTTTTTTTTATTTCAGAAAAATGTTGCGCTATCAATTACCTACCGTTTGGTGTGAAGCATTGTTTGCTCAGACCCGAAAAACGTGAGAAAATTGAGGTCAAACATGTCCCGGTCGCAAAATTTTCGCACTTTTCTCAGGTCAAATATTTCCAAGTCCGGTTTTCCACCTACTAGTACGAATTCGGACCTAAAAATTGGGGGTTTTAGAGTACTTTTAGACTGCTTTAAGAAACTTTCGTCAAATTTTCGTTTTCAGAAAAAAATTTTTTTTCGCCCCCTTTGCGCCCCCCTAGCTCGTCTGGAACCCCCCTACCCAGTTTTTTTTATTTCAGAAAAATGTTGCGCTATCAATTACCTACCGTTTGGTGTGAAGCATTCTTTGCTCAGACCGAAAAACGTGAGAAATTGAGGTCAAACATGTCCGGTCGCAAAATTTTCGCACTTTTCTCAGGTCAAATATTTCCAAGTCCGGTTTTCCACCTACTAGTACGAATTCGGACCTAAAAATTGGGGGTTTTAGAGTACTTTTAGACTGCTTTAAGAAACTTTCGTCAAATTTTCGTTTTCAGAAAAAAATTTTTCGCCCCGCTTGCGCCCCCCTAGCTCGTCTGGAACCCCCCTACCCAGTTTTTTTTATTTCAGAAAAATGTTGCGCTATCAATTACCTACCGTTTGGTGTGAAGCATTGCTTGCTCAGACCCGAAAAACGTGAGGAAATTGAGGTCAAACATGTCCCGGTCGCAAAATTTTCGCACTTTTCTCAGGTCAAATATTTCCAAGTCCGGTTTTCCACCTACTAGTACGAATTCGGACTTAAAAATTGGGGGTTTTAGAGTACTTTTGGACTGCTTTAAGAAACTTTTCTCAAATTTACGTTTTCAGAAAAAAAAATTTTTTTCGCCCCTTTTGCGCCCCCCTAGCTCGTCTGGAACCCCCCTACGCAGTTTTTTTTATTTCAGAAAAATGTTGCTCTATCAATTACCTACCGTTTGGTGTGAAGCATTGTTTGCTCAGACCCGAAAAACGTGAGAAAATTGAGGTCAAACATGTCCCGGTCGCAAATTTTTCGCACTTTTCTCAGGTCAAATATTTCCAAGTCCGGTTTTCCACCTACTAGTACGAATTCGGACTTAAAAATTGGGGGTTTTAGAGTGTCTTTTAGACTGCTTTAAGAAATTTTTTGTCAAATTTTCGTTTTCAGAAAAAAAATTTTTTTTCGCCCCCCTTTGCGCCCCCCCCCCTAGCTCGTCTGGAACCCCCCAACCCAGTTTTGGCGGTTCCAGACGAGCTAGGAGGGCGCAAAGGGGGCGAAAAAATTTTTTTTTTCTGAAAACGAAAATTTGACAAAAATTTCTTAAAGCAGGCTAAAAGTACTCTAAAACCCCCAATTTTTAAGTCCGAATTCGTACTAGTAGGTGGAAAACCGGACTTGGAAATATTTGACCTGAGAAAAGTGCGAAAATTTTGCGACCGGGACATGTTTGACCTCAATTTTCTCACGTTTTTCGGGTCTGAGCAAACAATGCTTCACACCAAACGGTAGGTAATTGATAGCGCAACATTTTTCTGAAATAAAAATGCTGGGTTGGGGGGTTCCAGACGAGCTAGTGGGGCGCAAAGGGGGCGAAAAAATTTTTTTTCTGAAAACGAAAATTTGACAAAAATTTCTTAAAGCAGTCTAAAAGTACTCTAAAACCCCAATTTTTAAGTCCGAATTCGTACTAGTAGGTGGAAAACCGGACTTGAAATATTTGACCTGAGAAAAGTGCGGAAAATTTTGCGACCGGGACATGTTTGACCTCAATTTTCTCACGTTTTTCGGGTCTCAGCAAACAATGCTTCACACCAAACGGTAGGTAATTTGATAGCGCAACATTTTTCTGAAATAAAAAACTGGGTTGGGGGGTTCCAGACGAGCTAGGGGGCGCAAAAGGGGCGAAAAAAAATTTCTTTTTGAAAACGAAAATTTGACAAAAAATTTCTTAAAGCAGTCCAAAAGTACTCTAAAACCCCCAATTTTTAAGTCCGAATTCGTACTAGTAGGTGGAAAACCGGACTTGGAAATATTTGACCTGAGAAAAGTGCGAAAATTTTGCGACCGGAACATGTTTGATCTCAATTTTCTCACGTTTTTCGGGTCTGAGCAAACAATGCTTCACACCAAACGGTAGGTAATTGATAGCGCAACATTTTTCTGAAATAAAAAAACTGGGTAGGGGGGGGGGGTTCCAGACGAGCTAGGGGGGGGCGCAAAGGGGGCGAAAAAAAAATTTTTTTTCTGAAAACGAAAATTTGACTAAAGTTTCTTAAAGCAGTCTAAAAGTACTCTAAAACCCCCAATTTTTAGGTCCGAATTCCGAGTGTGAAGCGAGAAATTCGAGTTTGAAATTTTGGTCCCATAGTTAAGCAGACCGATTTTCGGAAGACTATATCTCAGGACAGGAGCGTCAGATCCATTAATCCTTTGCAGCTGAAAGATAACTCATAAGTATCTATTAGTGTACCAACTTACAGCTCTCTAGCTCAAAGTTTCACTTTTGGGTCTGAATAGGCAAAGGACCAAAACGCGATCTGACCAGAGAACGACTCTTAAACCCATGCGGGCTACCAAATAGCCGTACAATGTACATAAATGTGAGTGTGTATAGAAAAGAAGCAATCGAGGATAGCTTGACACAGCTAAGGTGCAAAGTATTTGAGGCTTGCGCCGCAATCAGAATAAGGAGCCAGTGAGGCAGGCTGGATTGATGACGCAAGGGCCGCGAGTTTATAGACGAGTCGGTGAGCGAGGATGCCCAACTGACACGTGTCTGTGTGTTGGGCGGGCAGCAGTTGCCGCGGGCAAGATGCAGTTCATTGCATCACGATCTATGTGTAAGCGCCCAGCCGGGGCTAAGCTTTTGTTGCCAGCTAGTAACGACCGACCGACCCAGCGGCGATGCGCCCTCCGCCCGGCCACTTATTAAACTCAGGACTGCTTCTATCCATTGTTGTTCCGGTCAGTTGCTGACTGACTGACCCGCTTGTGTGCTGAACTTTGGGCTATTCTTACGATGCTTCTGCGAACCCGTTCATTTCGATACTCTGTCAGGTGGCAGAGATTTTCGGCCAGAAACTGAAAGGATTCCGTCAGGTCTGGATCGAACAGGGACTGATCAAGGGTCAGATCTATAAGTTCGCCGATACCAAAGCTCAGATTTTCTATGGAATCCCTTATGCACAGCCTCCTACTGGTGATCTCCGATTTAAGGTAGGCTAGCTCTTAAACGAGCCGACAGTTTTTATGCGTTAAAATTTACATAGTACTACAAATTCACCATTCTTTGAAATTAACATTTTTTTCAGCTTACATGCTGCAACGCGACAGACCAATTTTGCACCCAAAATTTCAACCTTCTCTTTTTTTCGCCGGTGTTCGTAGTAATGCGGTTTCTTTGCAGCGTCCGGTGAAAAAGACGCGCTGGCACGGCGAATTGACGGCGTTCAAAGCCCGCTCGCCGTGCATCCAGTTTATGGACTTTCACGAGAACGACAAGTTCGCAGGGGAAAACATTCGTAACCACCAGAATGAAGACTGCCTCTTTCTCAATATTTTTGCTCCTTATGTACGTTCGGACTGTTTTGTTTCTTCGAAGCTCTATGCAGCCCTCACTACAGCCAATCAGAGCCTTAAGGCTTAGACAGACGTCAAGTTTTCGGTGTGTCGATTTCTATAACCTTTTAGATAGATGCAGATGCAACTCAGGTTTATCCAGTGATCGTCTGGATTCATGGGGGATCTTTCCTGGCCGGTTCAGGCGACACTGGTTTGGATGCCGAAGTGGTGGTCCGAAATTTAGTATCCAAAGGAGTTGTGCTGGTGTCCATCAACTACAGATTAGGACCGCTCGGTGACGGGAAATTTCTGTTAAATTAGTGCATTATCTAAAAGCAAAACTCTAGGGTTGTGTTGGTGTTTTCAGTCACGAGTTTTTCCTTGCAGTACTAAAACCTGAAATTTTAGCCCAAAAATGCTACTTTGCCGATTTTGTCTGTCAGAAGTGGCGTATCCAGGAGTGTAGGGTGGGTACACACCCTTTGCAGTGGAGGTAGGAAGAGAAAATCTGTCAAAAATAAGCGAAACTAATTAATTATGTATCAAAACTGTCTATTTTGTGCTCACAATGCCTTTAAATGCGTTTTTGAAGGCTAAATTTTCAAAATTTCATCGCCCTGGTGGGGCAGAAGCTCCACCAGGCCACTTTAAACTACTAAAACTTGTAATTTCTGTTAATTTTAAGCCTGAAATGTGTTTTAAACGCGTTTTTAAGGCAAATTTTGCTAAATTTTCTTACCCTGGTTGGGCAGCAGCCCAATCAGCCACTTTCAAAATTTTACACCCCTTTCCGAAATCCTGGATACGCCACTGTCTGTCAGTGTAGATTCTTGATATTTTTATTTGAAAATACAGCTATACAAAACACGTCTAATTTACGACCAGTTTTGTTTTACTGCCTGACATTGTGAAAACAGTAACAACAAATCTTCTGATAAAAAACAGCCAAAAGTACGTACGTATAATTTACTAGGTTTCAGGCTTCATTACCCATTACGAGAACGGACACTTCGAAGGAAATTACGGTATCTGGGATCAAGTGGAAGCCCTGAAGTGGATTCAATCCAATATTGAGCAATTCGGCGGTGACCCCCGTTCGGTTACTGTAATGGGAGAGAGCGCCGGAGCGGCGGCAGTCTCAGTGTTGGCTTTGTCTCCAGTTACTAAAGGTTGGCATTTTTGCTTGTCGCCTGGCTGGCACGAGTGCTTCGATTATTCAGCTAACAGGCGTTTGGCTTTAGTGCAAACTGAGTGGTGCCTTGTTTTTTGCGGAATTAGACTCTGGTTTTTAAAGCGCCAGACAAAATTTCTCTCGGGAGTAAGAAGCCCGTTAAGCGTAAACAAGGCACGATTTATAACAGCGACAACGCGCTGACAGTTTCGGCTGTCTACCGATCGCCGCTGCTAATGATTTATAGTCAGGCTTTTGAGCACAACCGATCGGATTCCTTGTGGAATTTACTGAAAAATATCTGCTCGACTGAACGTGGGATTCGTCTGAAAATTGACCAAAACAACCTCTGAGCCTAACATGCAATATGTATTTTATAAAGGGCTTCTATGTACGTACGTATTAGGTAACGATTTGTTACAGTTTATTCGCGCCTAGTAGATCAGAGACAGTAATCGAGAACAAATCAGAATCAGTAAGGAGAGTGGAGAATGCAGAGAAGTGGAAATACTGGCAGGCGGTCGAGAGACTATCAGTTGATCGGGAGGGTCAGGGGTGGTGGAGAGGTAACAGAGTTTGGCACAGTCCTTTGTTTCCTGATATACACACAAATTCATCTTTCGTCTGAAGCAGGGTATGTTTTTGAGCAGCCTGGTCATTGATTCTTTGGACAGACACAAATTCCTAAACGCAATTGGTTACGGTGCTAAGAGTGTCTACCGTATACCGGTGAATGCGACTGGCGTAAAGTAGAGTTTCATGTTCGTGTCCGGTGCCGTGCGATCGCATTTGAGCGCTGCACAACTCCAATACTTTGTCAGTTTCTTTGTTCCACTGAGCGCCCAGACACGGCATAACGTGGCGTCTGTGTTGCTCGCAAAATTGGCTCAATGTTTCTGCGTCCACCATATAAGGGTCAACGAGTCTTTGGGAATCCTACAAACTAATAGGTGAGTAGAGTAGGAAGAGTAGGTGGTACCTTTCTGAGACACTGGTCGTATAGTTCGTAGCAGTTGGGGTTGTGAGGAGAGTCCAGTAGCAGGCGACTGCGTATCTTGTCCTGACTGAGTTGGGTGGGTCGAGTCTCTGGAATCAGTTGGATGTTAGTAAGAAACACTACTACCACTAACTTCATACTCACTACAAACAATAATAATGCCATACACTCAAAGTATTGTATTTGTAGTGCCTATGTACGTACAGTACTGTACCACAACAATGGAAGTTCTGCAAAAGTTATCTACAAATTACAGAAAGCTCTACGTTGTACGGTTTTAAGAATAGCGTTCACACTTTTCATCTTGCGCCTACATCGAAACAAAGAAACAATTACTATGGCAGAACAGTAATTAAATTAGTCTTTATTGTAAACCCGTCTGGCTAAGGTTTCAAGGGCTTTCGTCCAGGCTTTCACCTTTTCTAGTTGGTAATTACCCAAAAGTTGAAGGTAAAATTGATAAACCGTTTCCTAGGAAACTGGTTTTACTACTTTTTTGAAAGACCTCTGATTAACGAGGTTGCCTACTAAATTCATCTGTTGCTTACTTTTTCTCGTAGAGTTCTAGATACATGGAGCGATCACTATATTTGGCGTTTACCCAATGTAGTCCAAGTAAAAACTCAATACTAAGGCAAATACTGTAGGTCAAAATGACAAGTTTTAGTCTACATCAATGAAGTATAGTAAATTGATACAAACAACAACAATGTAGAAGTTGGTGAAGCGAGTTCTAATAATTCTGAACTGCAATTCAATTCATGATTGCAGTACGCAACGCTTGATATAAAGCAGTACACCGAATTCCGTAGCTAAAATAGTTAATTGCGGTTATGGTTACAGAGGCCGTTTTACATCTCTTGCAGTCAAGAAAAAGTGAAATTTAGCATTTCCTGACAATTTTTAACACTGAAAAAAATATTATGGAAAATTTCAATTTTCCAGAAAATTACCAGTTGACATTTTTCTGGAAACGGAACATCTCTAGCTCTGAGGACCATACTCCCCGGACAGAAAATTTTGGCGACTCCTATTAAGGAAACCGGGAATTATCTTTCGAACTCTGTGCTCTTACTCAGGCGACATTGCCTTTAATACTAACGAAATTTACGGTAGCTATTATGTACATTCAGATCTCGTGCATGGTGCCATAGTGATGAGCGGCAGTTCGACAGCCGGTTGGGCAATTCACCGAGAAAATCTGGATCCGCCGTTTTGGGACGTGCGCAACGTGGTTCACTACATCAGCTGCGCGAAGAAATTTGACGACGAGAACTTAGAGGACATAATGAGGTTGCCCTCCACCACTGCTGATGAGAAAGACTCCTGCAATCTGATCACCAGCCAACAGAAGCCGAAATGCGTGAACGATTTGGACGAAAACGCCGACGATTACTCGTTGCAAATTTTGGACTGTTTCCGACGAGAACTCAACTTCTCTTCGACTACTTTCAGAAAAGTTATCACTATACAGGTATGTACATACTCCTGAAACTTACACACACTGCACTAATATGACACAAAAGCCTTTTTCATCATTTTATGCTTGTTTTGTTTTTAGCTCTTAAACGCAATTCGGTCGCTTAAATTGTGATTTTTAGCCTTAGTATTAAATATAGCGCGGTAAAAAGGCATATTGCGAAACCCCCTGCAGACCCTACCCTACCCCGGATCTCTTAAATGCATGCCATAGTTGCCCAGTGGTTTCGTACTTGGTAACGTTTGTTCTTTGCCAAGTCTACCGGAAGAAAGTTTAGTGACAGAGCAGAGTAGACAGTAAAGCCAATTTGTAATTTATGAGAGCGAGTGTTTCAGCTGGGAGTGTCGAAAATGGTGATGGATGGAGAGTTAATCCCAATGGCTGGTGAGCAGTTTGTGAGAAATTACTCCCGGGTGCCCATCATCATTGGCGTTGCACGCAGGGAATGGTCGCATAAAAAAGGTCTTTCTACTTTCTAGTTCTACTTTCCTACGTAAATAAGCATGAACTGTATGTAACATTTGGAAGAGATTTTAGCCCAGCCCAGATATGGTCCACTGAGTTGGTCATGTCATTCTTTTACTTTGGACTCGATAGCAACTCTTAGTCAATGTGTTGCGGTCAAAATTTTCCAAACGTTTTGACTGGGAGAGTCACTTGTGCAATTTTTTCAAGCTTTCGGCGCGCAAAATAATGCCTTGGCTGTCTGGCGTGCTAGCAAAAGCCGCTACGCATCTTTTGACTACTGGCAGCCAGCTGTTTCCAAACTTTTCTGGGGTGCCAGTCAGAGGTGTGACACGCAAAACCACACTTCCCTATATTATTATTGAAACCGACACCCACACACACACACCTGGGCTACTCTTAAGATAACAGAACAGCTTCTTATACGTTGCTCTTTCAGCTCTCTATTACGGCTTTAACAAGTACGAGCCGATCACCAACGAGACAGCAATGTCGAAGATTTTGCTGATAATGCAGCAGAGTTTCGCACCTACACTCGACTATAGAGTGCCCAACTCCACTCTGCAATTGGTCGGAAATGCCACTTTCCATCGATACGTCACTTCGCAGACGCAGAACAGCAGCTTCGAAGTGCGCAAATTCGTACGCATCCTACAAGATGTACGTACACTAGATCTGTAAACCGGCGCCTAAAACAGTTAGGCACTTAACGACGTTTATGGTGCTGGCACCATATGTACCGGTACCTAAGCTAGTGGCATCATTATGGTACCCCTACGTTCGGCCACTGTGGTGGTACCATATGGTGCCGGTACCATTGGTACCACTACCATACATATATGGTACGGAATGAACATTGTGGTACCATAATATATTATGGTACCGGTACCTAGGCTAGTGGCATCATTTATGGTATCCCCACGTTCGGCCACTGTGGTGGTACCATATATGGTGCCGGAACCATACGGTACCACTACCTTATATGGTACGAAATCTGAACATTGTTGTACCATATAGTATCGGTACCTAGGCTAGTGGCATCATATACGGTGCCCCTACGTTCGGCCACTGTGGTTGTACCATATATGGTGCCGGTACCATTGGTACCACTACCATACTGTATATGGTACGAAATCTGAACATTGTGGTACCATAGATCGTACTGGTGCTAAGGTAGGGGTACCATAATATGATGCCACTAGCCTAGGTACCGGTACCATACGGTGCCAGTACCATAAACGGCGTTAAGTGCCAGACTGTAAAAGCCGTTTAATAAATTTTTAATTTACGCCTTTGGCGAGCGAGCGCTTCGTGCTTCAGATCGAAGCTGATGTAGAATTCGTGGCTCCGTGTCAGCGCGAAGTGGAGGCGTATGCGGCCAGTGGGAAGCCGGTTTATCTCTACTCGTGGGACTACATCCCTAAAGGGGACATAGTCGAAGACGAATCTAAGAGTTTCAACTTATTTGGCGTGCACAAGACTGTGAACTTCAAGAAAAAACTCTACTTTCCTGGTACGCCACCTTCTGAAACTTTTTGCTGCAGTTCAAATTAAAGACCGGTTGCAGAGGCGTTTCACGGTCTAGACCACGGCTACGTTTTTACCAAAGGCTACAGTAGTAACATGGAAGTGTTACCGTACTACCAACGCGATGAACGCATGAGCAACTTTGTCTGCACTCTCATAGCCAACTTTGCAAAAGACAAGTACTTTCTCAAACAGTTTACCATAATATGTACAGTGGGGTGCAAAAGTTTAAACGCACCCAGTCAGGTACAAGAAAAAGTGACTGTTCACTTATTTGTTGAAGGTAATCGGCAAGTGTTATACACCGTTGCATAGCTTGAGATGTTGCGAAGACGTTGGCGCAGACTGAACTGCAATGCGTTGGTTTATGGTAAAGTTACAGCCAGTCTAAGCCGGACTGTCAGAAAAAGGGTGAGCAAAAGTTTAAACGCACTTCAAAAATCCTAGAAAATCTGACTCAGATCTTTCAAATAAAAGTTGTAGGATCACCTAAATAGCAAATAATAAATAACAATGCAAGTTTGATGCTTTGCCATGATTCAGTTAGCCCTGTTGTGCTCTTTGTCCAGTTGGCATGCAGAAAATTGAACCTGCTATGGTGCCTTGTATCAATGCTATCTCTAGCACTAGAGTGTCAGTAGCACCTTGACAGACCAAACTTACTAACATCTGGTGTATGTTAGAAAGTCTGGCATGCATGAATTTCAAGCTTTTTTGAAGTTACAAGTCATAAACGTTGGTAATTATGGGCTCAAACCAGATAATTTTAGTGAATCTGCTAGGTAATAGCCACATTGTTATGGTTTATGAGGTGCATATCTGACTCAGCTGCCTGGGTTTAAGAAAAGACAATACAAAGACAGCAGAAGCCCTAAGAGGCCAGAGAAGCTGAACCTAGTAAAAATGGGACCTTTAGTATCATAGTCAAACATGAGTGAACCAAGATTCAGTGTACACCAATGGCAGAAGCATTCACTGAAGCAGCCATAGGTCATCTTAAAATGAACAGATTATGGAATTCCATATCCATGGGATCACAATGCATTTCAGTTAAAAACGCAAGTTTTTGGAAGCTGTGATGATGTCTCCTGGTCAAACTACCGTCACAGTTGCCGTCAATTGATTATTGTGGATCATTACTGGATATTCAGTGTGCTGGTTATACTGCTGTTAACTGAATAAGGTGCCTAAATGGCATGTTCTGGTATTTTTGCATAAGAGAAACAATAGTACATGCAAAAACCATATGAGTTAACCCATGTTTGTTGGTTGCAGTCGATTACAAACACTGAGAAGACCAGAATACTAAACCTCAGTGTCACAGATGTGGAACAGTAATGATCTGTCAATCTTAATCTGATTAAAAAATGTTCTGTTTTCGTGGCACATCCATAAGAAGTTTGAGAGAGTTCAAAACCATTCAAATTGTAGACCTTGTACACAGACCAGACCAATTTCACCATGATGAGATGTGTTACGATTAACTGCATTACAGTGTGACTGAATTATTATAAAGCATCAAAGTTGTCCTGTTGTTCATTAATTAGTATTTAGGTATTCTTACAATCGTTGTTTGAAAGAAGTTTAGTCAGATTTCGT
Organism: Sabatieria punctata; assembly: GCA_030248155.1. Taxonomy (NCBI): domain Eukaryota; kingdom Metazoa; phylum Nematoda; class Chromadorea; order Araeolaimida; family Comesomatidae; genus Sabatieria; species Sabatieria punctata. The sequence continues at coordinate 171,004 of JASANB010005083.1, read as the reverse complement.
AGAATTTTGAAAGTGCGTTTAAACTTTTGCTAACCCTTTTTCGGACAGATTGACTTAGACCGGACATAACTTCACCATTACGCAACCCATTGCAGCGCAGTATGCATCACCTTTTTGGTAAGATCTCAAGCTGTGTAACGGTGTATAACACTTACCGGTTACCTCCAACAAATCAGCGAAAAGTCAGTTTTTCTTGAAGAGGACAAGGTGCGTTTAAACTTTTGCACCCCACTGTACATCTAACACAGTCAGGCACTTAACGCCGTTTATGGTACCGACACCATATAAGGTGCCGGTACCTAGGGTAGTGGTACCATATGGTACCGGCACCTTATACGGTGTCGGTACCATAAACGGCGTTAAGTGCCTGACTGCAACAGGGGTCTGCCCCCATCCGACTTAGGTCAAAACCCCCTCCTTCTCAACAATTTTTTTACAATTTTTTCAATATTTCACCCACTAAACTTGCAAAAATCTTCTGTAAAACAGTACTTTCTAGCTGTATTTAAGCGAAAATCAGTTTTGAGTTTTGAGCGTTTTTTAGAATTTGGGCTCAGACCCACAACCGCCTCTACCCCACCGGGATGACCTGTTACATGTATAGAGATTACTGAAATAACAAACAGTCCTGTATTTCTGAACATCAGTTCAACGTTTCCAAATTTCAGAGAGCCCACCAAGCAACCAATTCGCAAGTTCAAGTGGCTACCGTACACCAAGGAAAAGCCAGTCTACGTAGAGCTGGATTTGCCTCCCAGACGACAAACCGGCCAACTCTACTGGCCGACGCCTACCTTCTGGAACGATCACGTGCCGTTCCTCAGCCAATTCGTAGGTCGCCGCGACCCCGGCGGTCTCGGGGACCCGCTGTCGAGCGAAGAACGACAACAACTGAACGCTTACTACCGAGCCTGGTGGGCGTTGTGGGTATTGGTGGCCGCAATCGCTATAGTTCTTTGGATTGCAATTATCTGCATGTGCGCCAAACGGTGCACCAGTCCGCGACCGAAGCCCTACGACAATATCGTGGTCACCAACGACAGGAGATAGTGGCCGCTGAAGGTTTAAACCATTCCACGCGCTTTATACTCAATCAACACCAAGCAACCGTTCTTGTTGTCTCGGGTACTTTCTGCACCCGCTACCACGTATTTTAGCCGTGTGTCCTTTGTTGACTTCTTACAGTCCGGCACTTTACGTCCTTTATGGTACTGGCACCATATAAGGTGATCATGGGTGCCGGTACCATATGTGGTACGAAATTTGAATGAAGTAGTACCATACCATGGTACCGGTAAAGTTACCAATTCGAAAGTAGGGGTATGGTACCGGCACCATAAACGGCGTAAAGTGCCTGACTGTCTTATGTGTCTTGTGTTTGATTGGTTTTTGTTTGTACGAGAGTGTTCTTTTATGCAACGGCTATAATACATGCGACATGCCAAAGTGGTTTTACGAATAAACGCAGGTGTTCATTGTTGTCGGCCCGGCTAGAAAGACGGCGGCCCGATTTCCGGGTGGTTGAAGCCTGAAAAATTCAGTTTCTCAGCGGTCCGTAGACGCTGATATTTGAGGTACCAGTACCTCTTGTCGTTAAATGCTGCACTCTACACTTAAGTAGAATAAAAGGGCATTCATGTAACAGGGTGGTCTGCCCCTACCCGACTTAGGCCAGCCCCCCGGATAGGGACCCCAACTCCCGAGACGATTTTCCCGACCCCCCCCTCCGTCCTTTTTTTCTGCCAAGTAATATTTTCACCAAATTTGTGCGATTTTTCTTACAATTTCAGACAAAAAAATTGCCAAAATTGCCTGTAAAACAGCACTTTTTAGCTGTATTTGAGCCCAAATTATCCCCGAGACGATTTTTCAGACCCCTCCGATCTTTTTGGTAAGCAATTTTTTGAGCAAACTTTTGCGATTTTTTTACAACTTCAGACACAAAAATTGCCAAAATCGTCTGTAAAACGGCACTTTTTAGCTGAATTTGAGCCAAAATTAGCGATTTTTTATGATTTTTAGCCGAAAAATAAAATTGTGATTTTTTGCGATTTTTGAGTTTTTTACGTGCCCAGCCCCGATTCCCGGCCCATTCCCCCCCCACCCGGCGCTGCCGTGGCGGGTTACTGTAATATTGTTGCATGTGAAATAACACAAAGCGCGCGAAGTTTAAACAACTTCACAGAGAAGTGGTAGTAAAAGCACTAAAACAGAACAGCTTAAATCTCCAAGTAGTTGCAATTTTTATAAATACCGATACCCGGTATGCCAATTATTTTCAGAATACCTGCCTGCAAGTGCAAACATCCCTCCCCTTTGCTGTTATCAGGTACGGTGCAACGGCAGCTCCACTTCGGTTCCCATTTACGTATTTACCGTCACCGACTTTTGGAGGCCTGGGTTGGGTCTGGGCGTCACAATTTTCCAAATATAAAAGTACCCCTAGAGACGCATCAGTATAGGCACGCTCTGGAGGGCCTGTTTTCCAAACATAAAAGTACCCCTAGGGGACGCATCGGTGTAGGAACGCTCCAGATGCCCTGTTTTAAAAACATAAAAATACCCCTAGGGGACGCATCGGTGTAGGAACGCTCCAGAGGCCCTGTTTTAAAAACATAAAAATACCCCTAGGGGACGCATCGGTGTAGGAACGCTCCAGAGGCCCTGTTTTAAAAACATAAAAATACCCCTAGGGGACGCATCGGAATAGGAGCGCTCCAGAGGCCCTGTCTTAAAAGCATAAAAATACCCCTAGTGGACGCATTCGTATAGAAACGCTCCGGAGGCCCTGTTTTAAAAACATAAAAATACCCCTAGATGGACGCATCAGTATAGGCACGCTCCGGAGAGCCTGTTTTAGAAACATAAAAGAACTCCTAGAGACGCATTTTCCAAATATAAAATCATTTCTGACCTCTCAAAAACCTCAGCGGAGGGGAAGAAAAATATATTTTCACACCAAACATAGAGCAGATAGCGCATACCGTAATCCGGCCGCGGCAGCGCCGGGTGGGGGGGGAATGGGCCTCCTCCCCCCAGCCCCCTCCCTCCCTAGAATTTTGGCTCAGACCCCAATCCCCCTTCGGCGGATGACCTGTTACATGTATGGTGAGGGTTGGGTACGGTACAAAAAATGTTCAAAAATAGCAATTTTCGGCTAAAATTCGCAAAAAACCGCTAACTTGAGCCAAAAAAATTGTAGGCGGTCGGAAAAATCGTCTCAGGGATGAGGATGATTCCGATCGGGGGTGTGGTCTAAGTCTTTATTTTGAAGGAGTGTTAGAGGGCAACAGGATGAACAATGTCTAAAAAGAACGGCGACCAAAAGTCCGGTGGGGGTACCGTGCTGTACATGTCTGGGTGTAGTGTAAGAAATAAATAAAGCAAAACTGACTGTTGTCGTCGTTCATGAACACATTGACAGGGGCGGCAGGAGTGCTCTGATTGTGAGAAGGCGGCAGGTGCGGACGCGAGGTGGCAGCCGGGGCGTAGGTCTTGCCTCCTCTGGCGCCGCGTCCTGCCTTCTTGGTGGTGCCACCAGTGGCTTTGGTGGCTCCCACCGGAGAGTAGGAACGCGCGCTCTCTGGGTCTCCCAACACCGCTTTTCGCTTCAGATCCAGCTTGATTTGCTTGCTGCAAATTGCAATCCTACTCGTCTGAATTGGCCATAAAACAGACCGCCTGGCCTTTTTTTCAAGTTTTTTGAATAATTTCAAACGGCCGCCATTCTGTCAATTTTCTAACCGAATGAAAATATTTTTGGTACGATTATTATTGGTCGCTAAGAGTTTGTTTTGTCAAAGTCCTACCCCGGTTAGCCTTCTGTAGCCTGGAGTTATGCCCTTCCGAAATGAACTGACCCGAATTTTCAGACGTCAATTTTGAACGTAAATATCTCACGAACCCTTCATCGAATCTTTCCCAAATTTTGCAGGTTAACCAATCTTTATATGGGCTTAAGAACGTAAAGAGCTCAGCTTTTTAGCACAACCGGTAAAATGTGGCTGATTTATAGTTTCAGTCAAAGTGAAAAAATAGCATTGTCAAAATGAGGGGGTGCCCTCTAAACATAAAGCACGGTTGTATGGCCTAATTTATGTGTTCATTGTGTTGTCTTAGTTAAGGCGATTGTAATCCATGATCCCATTACGACTGAAACTGAAAATCCGCTTGGTTTTAACCGGTTGCGCTAGAAAGCTGAGCTCTTCTGAATGTTAAGCCCATATAAACATTGCTTAATGTGCAAAATTTTGGAAACATCCGATGAAAGGGTTCGTGAGATATTTATATTCAAAGTTGACGCCTGAAAATTCAGGTCAGTTCATTTCGGAAGGCCATAACTCTAGGCTACAGAAGGCTAACAGGGGTAGGACTTTGACAAAACAAACTCTTAACAAACAATAATAATCGTGCCAAAATTCTTTTCATTCGGTTGAAAATTGACGGAATGGCGACCATTCGGAAAACCGGAAAAATGGCTAGGCGATGTTTTTCTGGCGAACACGGTAGATAAAGCAGGTAGATTACGTTGTTTTACTCTGCACCGACCGACTGATTGCGTCCAGTTCGCCGGAAAACCTGCCTAAGGCGTTGCGCAGATGCTCGATGTCACTGTCGGTCCATTTCATGCTGAAATAGACTTGACGTAGGCAAAATTCAACTAGAAAGGTCGCACTTTTCTTGATTCTCGCCGGCCGAGTTCAGCTGCAGCGTGAGTTCGCCCAGCTTGTGAAATGCCACGCCTGCAGTTATAAACACCTCCGCCACCTAAACACACACCCATTAACTTACTTAACTTGGTCATACTGGCAGGCACTTGACACCGTTTATGGTACCGGTAGCTAGGGCACCATATTATGATATGGTACCCCCACGTTTGGCCGGCCACTGTGGTGGCACCATTATGTTACCCCTACCTTCGCATTGGTATCTGTACTGGTACCAAATGGCACCACTCCGTTCAGATTTCGTACCACATATGGTACCGGCACCAACATCATGGTACCACAACAGCCCCCGAATGTGGGTTGCCATATATGGTGCCAGACCAGTACCATAAACGGCTCTAAGTGTCAGACTGTAATACGGCCGCTTACTTTGGCGGAGACGCTGGTGTTCAACTCGCCAGGCATCGATAAAGTTGGGTTCAGTTGCAGCTGATTAGCTACGGAGGCTGGCGTTTGGTGCGACATTCCGAACTCGTTCCTGAAAGTCTTTTACTAACACACCATGATTATACATGGGTCGGCGGTTGCCCACCCCACACTTTGGGTTTACCCCCAGTTCCGACTTTCCCCACTTCCGATGTCCCCAGTTCCGATACCCCAGTTCCGACTTGCCCCACTTCCGATGTCCCCACTTCCGACTTTCCCCACTTCCGACTTTCGTACAAAAAATGCTTTTTTCAATATGGAGTTATCGTTTAGAACCATAGAACTGTTTCCAAGCATATCCAAACAACTACAGAACTATTTTTGTTGCCATCCGTAATATGGCGCTCAATTGGGTCGAAGGTGTGGCGGCGTTCAAAACATCCAAGGGCAAAGACGGTGTTGCATTCGCTGGCTATGTGTATCGTGAAACTGTGAAAGCTAAGGCCGGAGCAGGGAAGCGACAGTGGATTTGCAACAAGACTAACAGGTGCAATGGCAGATTGTGGACAAACATCTAAATGACTGCGGCCATCGAAAGAGGTGGTCACGCCCTAGCCTGCGCTCCTGATATACCTGGTGCTCAAGTGCGTGTGGTTGAGAGTCAGATGCAGGAAGCCGCCGCCACCGCCATCCAACCGATGCCTCAGCTTTCGTTTTATTAAGGCGCTTCGTTCTGAACAGACTGCAACTAAGGCAGTGCTGCAGCAGCTAGGTGCAGGTCAGCAGGTAATCAGGCTGAACAAGGTGTACACTGAGATCAACACAAGAATCACCAATCTAACGGCTGTCTACACGCAGAACCGCAACGATTTAGACTTCGCGGCTGAGTTTTCTTTAGTGAGGGGCATCTCCTATAATCTATCGCAGCCCACAAATTTGTCACTGTAGTCTAAGCTGCGTACTTGTACAAATTTGTATTGTGGTGTTAATTGTTCTGTTATGTATGGTATTGCCTGGATATGCTTGGAAACAGTTCGCAGCATACTTGTACAAATTTGTATTGTAGTGTTAATTGTTCTGTTATGTATGGTATTGCCTGGATATGCTTGGAAACAGTTCTATGGTTCTAAACGATAACTCCATTTTGAAAAAAGCATTTTTTGTACGAAAGTCGGAAGTGGGGAAAGTCGGAAGTGGGGACATCGGAAGTGGGGAAAGTCGGAACTGGGGTATCGGAAGTGGGGACATCGGAAGTGGGGAAAGTCGGAACTGGGGTCACGCCACACTTTGGGCTCGACCACACCCAACAAAATGGTCGGGACCCCCGAAATCGGTAGGCCAACCCTAAATTTTCAGATTTTGACTAGCCCCAACCCATTTTTCCAGCCCATGTATGACTATAACATAGCAATACACCAACATGAACCCAAGACACTTCCTACACACTCGGTAGGCTAGGGTAGTGATAAAATGTACACGAACTGGAATAAAACCAGATAATTGGAGTAGAAGACAACAAAACAACAAAACGTTTATTCGACAAAACAGTAACAACAAGACAGTAGAAGAACTAAGTTCAGCGGCCGCCACCGCCGCCTCCTCCTCCTCCACCGCCTCCTTCAGGCTCTGGATTCATTGCATTTGACAACATCACAAAAACTACCACTGGCACTATGTACATCCACTGAAATGGGTACCAGTTAGCAGAAGCACAACACAGTCACAAGCAGTTGCTTCTTATCGACCTAACGTTGAATCGACATCGTTTAGGTGGAAAATGCCTGCTGTCTACGAGCGAAAAAGTACAGTCTTACGTATTTGGCAAGAAAGGAGCGATTATCCTGCTGCTGATCTCGCTGCCTCTCCTCTCTTTCCTTCTCCAGTTTCTGTATATAAGCCTGAGTTTCGGGACTGCAACAAAAGAGAAAAAGTGTGAGAAGACTGGATTAACTGGAGGAGTAGGTACCTAGGACCATCTACAATATCAGTGACTCTTAGGGTGGTGTTGAAATTGTCGGGCAGCATAGAAGCGTCCAGTAGACTGTGCTCGCTGCATTCCAACCGCTCTGAATTAAGCAGCACCGACTGCACCGTCACCGATAGCAATCGAGACTGAGCAGAGTCGATTGTTATTGTCACCACGTCGTGCAACCGGGACATCACCAGGCGACACTGCAACGCAACTAGCTCAGTTGGTCGATGAAGCAATTAGTCAGAAGTCAGTCAGCGCGTTCGGTCGCTCATTTGGTCAGTTAGTCAGTCAGTGCGGTCGGTCGGTCGGTCGGTCGGTCGGTCGGTCGGTCGGTCAGTCAGTCAGTCAGTCAGTGCGGTCGGTCGGTCGATCGGTCGGTCGGTCAGTCAGTCGGTTAGTCAGTCAGTCAGTCAGTCGGTCGGTCGGTCGGTCGGTCAGTCAGTCAGTGCGGTCGGTCGGTCGGTCGGTCGGTCGGTCGGTCGGTCGGTCGGTCGGTCGGTCGGTCGGTCGGTCGGTCGGTTAGTCAGTTGGTCGGTCAATCAGTGCGGTCGGTTGGTCAGTCAGTCATTGCGGTCGGTCGGTCAGGCAGTTAAGTGAGGCGGTTGGTTGGTTGGTTGGGCGGTCGGTGGTCTGCCACACATAGTAAACAAGACAGCACTCACAGAATCAGTAAAGCTCATGGCGTAGATATCAGAGGAGGCAGACGACGTTTCTTCCGACAGTCTGGCGGGGGCGCGCACTCTGTAGATTTGATTGGACAGAGCAGCCGAAATCAGTTGGTTCTTCTGCTCGGTCGACACTGCGTTCTCCGACACCAAACGCGCCAACGGAGGGGCGTCGGCCCGCGACGACAGCGTCAGACGGATGAGACCGCGCGGTACGAACTCGGTCGAGCCGGACAAACTGTGCTCCAGCCTGATCAGCCAGTCATTCTCGGCCGCCTAAACGTATACATACGTAACTGCTCTTTCTCACAGAAATTTAAATAGACGAAAATTGGTTAACCAAGCAGTAAGACAGACCTGAGCTAAACAAAGTAGAGCTGCCCCAAACAGACTCAACAGATACATCAGGAAGGCCGATTCATCTAGAACGTCACAGATTTTTTGCGTAGCAAGCACACAGCACGTGCACCGCTACCGGATGGGGCTTTCATTGCAATTTAAGATTGGTGTCGCATTCTCAATGGGTGGTTTGAAATAATTTGGTGGGTAAGCAACCCTTGCCAGAATCAATAAACAATCAAAGCGCCATCTCAGCTTTATTCCAATAATATTACTAAACCATTAAAACGTCCTGCACAGAATTATATACAACACACGTTGCATAGCTTAAAACCATAGCAAGTCAACATAATAATACAAAGGTGTACAAAGCGTACACAACACAGCCTTTACCCCATTCGCTCCAATCCTTCGGCTTTATATTCTGTGGTTAAAATATTGTTTTAGTTTGTGGTTTCACGTCTGTCCAGTAAACGTCTTTTCAACGCTTCGGTTAAAAAAAAACAGTCTTTCACAGGCGGGATAGCGGCTTGTAATAATAATAATAATAATACATAGAGAGAGTATTGCATAAATTGATAGGAACAAAAATCAACCACGAATCACTCTATGCGTACCACGTATTCATCGAAAAAAACCGACCAGAGTACAGTAATAGCCAGCAGAACAACAATTTCTGCTCAACAGAAAACTGCCGTACCGTCATACTAAAATAAAATAAATAAAACTGCTATGACAACAAGCCGAGTCTTTGGCATACATGGGCCGCGGGGGGTAAGGGGGGGTATACCCCTCCCCCTCGGCCGGCCATACCCCCCTCGGCCGGCCATACCACCCCCTCGGCCACCCACCCCCCCTCCCGGAGGGAGGAAAATTTCGCTTATTTAAGGCAAAATAGGCGTTTTTTTGCCTTTTTTCGGGGGGACCCCCCCCCCGAGGTCTCAACCCCCCCATACCACCCCCTCCGGATTTTTCCGGCCCATGTATGGTCTTTGGCCTTCTGCTAGCGAGGGAGGACACCCTCACTGGCTAACACCAACACAGAAAAACCGTTTCAATTGCTAATGTAGATTTCTTCCACTTTGTATCTATAGTGGTGATGCATCTCTCTGAACCTGGCCAAATCTTTTCGGGTCACCATACCGACCAACTAAAACAAGTCAAAACCATTTAGTTCGTTATCGTCAAATAAAAATTGTTTCGCCGCTTCTGTTCAGACTCTAGGCAAACCGACAGAACAGTTTAGTGTTGGTCAATACGGACAATTTCTAAAAAGCTAGCTATAGCTTAGACTTATAAGAGGAAAGCTTAGGAGAGAGTAATAAAAACTGACCCCATTCTCGTCGTCGACCACCATGAGATACCTGAGGCCGAGTCCCCTGAACAGCTGGAACATAATAGTGAGCGAGGCGTCTACAGGCACTCGGTAGGGCGTCGGGTTCATGAACGGCTTCAGGTCCAGATAGCACTCTCGGTCCTCCTCAGACAGCGACAAGTGCTCCAGCTTCACTTGACTGCTGGCGTTGAAATCTTTCAGCGTCACCGGCACCGAGCCCGACACGTAGTCGTCGCATTGGCGAGTTTCGCAGAACATCTGCGACACAATAAATAGTTTGTTTGTTTGTTTGTAAAGGCACTTTCGTAGCAACAAAACAGCTATTCCAAAAGCCCTGTTCGTTTAAATCGTTTACTGCTCTCTTTTAGTCACTTTATTTTCAGGAAAACTTGCAAGCTTCTGACAGATTGCGACGGTATAGGTCACAGTTGTTAAAAAAAATTTTGACCCTAACAACTGTGGTATAGGTGCTGGCTTAATTTCGAAACAGCCAATTATTAGCAAGGTGAGGTACTGAAAAAGCAAGAAAAGACAAAGAGAGGGCTGACCCTGTGTTGCAGGAGAGTGACGAGCTGAGAGCGCAACACCAATCCCTCCAGTCGTCCGTAGCTGGCAGGGCCGGGTCTGACTTTCATAATTCCTCTGACCACAGTGGCCGGCGCCAGTGATGGCGGACTGTCGGGGCGCACATCGACAATAGCAAAGCCGTGGTGCGACGATCTGCAGAGAGTGTCGTAGATGCGACCCACTTTCTCGACCGGTTGAAACACCACCAAGTCACTGCACATCACCTCTCTAAAAGCACACAAGTAACAGTAGCTAATTCTAGTAGTTACAGCGTCGCCAACTGCTCATATACCTGTAACCAGACATGGGCAAAGGGGGGGCTGAGGGGGGGGGGGGGTTGGCCCCCCATCAGGTTCTGATCTACCCCCCATCAGCCGGCCGCTACCCCCATCAGGTATTTTTGGGAAGAACGTTGTATAGAAAATTATGATAAAAATATGCCTGGAATAGGCGTAAATGAGCTCAGAATAGCTAATTTTACTTACTTTAATGAAAAATAAGCCAAAAAACCCTGATTTTCGCCATAAATCGGACTTTTTGGCTTACCACCCCCTCAGCCCCCCATCAGGCGCTCCTACCCCCTCAGGAATTGAAAATTCTACCCCCCATCAGCCGAAATGCTAGCCCATGTCTGCCTGTAACAGGTCATCCACCAAAGGGAAGGCGGGGTTGGGGGTCTACCGGCGGCCGGGGTCTAAGCCCAAATTCTTATAGGGAAGGGGTTGGCACTAAAAACGCTCAAAATCGCAATTTTCCGGCTAAAATCGTCAAAAATCGATAATTTTGGCTCAAATACAGCTCAAAAGTGCTGTTTTACGGGCGATTTTGGCAATTTTTGCGTCTGAAATTGTAACTGCTCAAAAATTCACTTGCCAGAAAAATCGGAGGGAGGTCTGGCTTAAGTCGGGTGGGGGCAGACCCCGGACCTCCTGTTACAGTGTCCCCAACTATATATTGGGCTGTTTTCCAGATATTATTGTGATTGACTTTGTCTGACAATGTTTGTTGGTACTTTATCAGCAGTGAGAAAGAGAAAAGAACTGACTTTGCTAGAATATTGGCGGACATACGCGGCGGGTCCCAGCCCAGCAAAGGCACGCCGGCCAACTGGATGTGGATGTCGTAGAGACCCTGAAACAAATTTAGATGGACTAATAAATAGTTGTTGTGCAGACCTCATTAAAGTAGTCGCCCACCCATTTGGCCATCATCAGAATTAGCATGATCGGCAGGCCGAAGGTGATGTCGCGTGTAGCTTCCATAATGATGGCCGTCAGACTGATCGTCATGCGCACTACGCCGCCCAGCATGGCCGCCGCCCCGGCCAGTGCGTATTTGCCTGGATCCAGTCCCGTCTGAAGACCAACTCACTCACTCACTCACTCACCAACAACAACAACAACAGACCGAATCTGACTATTTACGGTTCAAGACAGTCTCTGAACCGGTCTAGTCTGGGTTTTCTTAAGGACCCCGAAACATGAAACAATGGGGCGGATAAGGGCTACAATAGTCAGGCACTTAACGCCGTTTATGGTACCGGCACCTTATATGGTACCACCATAGGCCCCAAGGTGGGGGCACCATGGTGACGGTACCATAAACGGCGTTAAGTGCCTGACTGTAGAAGGGAAGGCAAGACCACTTACAACGTCGGAAAAGAGAGCTTCTATGCCGATCCCGACCAATCTGCCCCAGGCGGCTCCGGTCAGCAGCGAAGGTATGAAAAGACCGGACGGAACTTGCAGGCCGTAGGTCCACGTGGTCAGCAGGAAGTAGCCGATTGAAAAGACTGCCAGTGTCAACGGACTGAACGAACCTGCAGCAGCTCTTTTGTCACCTTCACTACCTCTGCCAACCGTACATGGGCCGGAAAAATGGGTTGGGGTAGTCAAAATCCGCAAATTTGTGGGTGGGCCTGCCGGTTTGGGGGTCGAGGCGATTTTGGTGGGTGGGGTCAGGAACAAAAGTCTGCTTCAGGTAGATGGGTGGGGTCGTTTTGGGGGTCGAGGCCAAGTTGAGGGGTTGGACAACCCCCCCCCGAACCCCCGCGGCCCATGTATGCCTCTACCAACCATACATGCAACAGGTCCGGGCTGGCGTGGGAGGAGGGGGTTTCCATCAGGTAGGGGTCTAGGGGGTGCAAAATTTCAAAAAGCCCCAAAATGCCTGGAAATGCGTTTTTAGCAGATTTTTTCAGTAAGGAGGCTAAAAATCGCTATTTTAAGCTGCCAAATAGCGTTTTAGAACTAAAAACAAGCAAAAAATCGATAAAAAGGGCTTCCAAAAACACTGATTTCTCTTAAACAGCAGCAATGGAGCAGCCAAATTCTTTTCAAACGAATTTTAAGCTAAAAATTAGTTATTTCTGAGTCAGTGTGTTAGTACTGGAGCCGCTACTAGTACTTGCGTTTTTGGCTCGGGAATCCCTACTAAACTGTCTTGGTGGGGTGAGGGGTTTGGCCTTTCTAGCTAGGGGGTAACCCCTAGTACATGTATTGCACAAAGCATACATCTGCCGGCAAACAGGGAGGGAGTTTTCAGGAAAGGACAGGCGATTTCTCAAAATAGGTGGCCAAAAGTTTAGAGAAAGTAGGTGCCGACTGGTGTGGGAGGGATGTACTGTATGGACGGCCAAAACGCCGACAAGCGGGAGCGGTAACCAAGGTCAATTATGGTTGGTTGGTTTGTTGACTGAGTACTGGTACCATTAGAGTCTTGATTAGATTATGAAAGGTTTATTGTAATTGCAGTGTTTGTTTGTCAGTAAAGCAATTAGGTATAAAATGAGCTTACCTGGAGGGCTATGGAACAAGGCTTTGACCGACTCTTCCGGCGGGCGAAAATACAAGTAGGCAAGCGCACTGTAGTGGCCGTCGGGACAGAACAGTTGCAGAGGCTCTGTGACATTGGGGTTGACGCCCAACGGACGACAGTCTTCTATCGAATAGATGGTCAGGAATGCAACCGTAGCCGATACTGACGCCACTACCAGCACTTCCAGCAGCTTCTGCCACTTCTTGTGAATGTAACTGCAACATCCAGTTAGGAGGACTGCTTAGGAGTACAGCTACAGTACAGTACTGAGTACAGTAGGAGGACACTGGTATAGTGCTGTGTACAGTACGTATAATTAGTTACAGAGTAGTATGTAGTGTAGTAGTGTTGTGTACAGTCTACATTGTAGCACACAGGTTGTCGAAAAAACGGCAATTTACTTCGAGCTTAACTTTGAGAAGACGGATCATTTAGCTTTCGGTCTCAGTGAAAGAGCGTACCATGACTGATCGATTCGAGTGGCCGGTTGCCGGCCAAAAAATAAATCCTGCTGAACTTGCTAACTTTAGACTGTGAGAGTGGTTTATTTCAGCCAAACGATAGACAATGGTACGCTCTATTAGCTGAGACCGAACCGAAAGCTAAATGATCGGTCTGCTCAAACTTAAAGCTCGAAGAAAATTGCCGTTTTTTTTGGACAACCAGTGTAATGAAGTGTTGCACTTGCAGTAGTAGTTATATTGCCGGTTAATGTGCAGTGCGTAACAGTTTCAAGAAACAAAGAGTACTTGTTGCGGAAGACAGAGAGTTTCAAGTTGATGTGGTTGAATAAGGCGCCCAATAGACCGCCGGCCGCGCCCATGAACAAGTAAAAGAATATTTCGTACAGGTTGTATTGAATATTCTATAGAACAAAAGTCAAACTAAACACTATGGTCAGACAGTTAGTTGACTCTTTCCAAATCGCCACTCTCCATCTGGAAGAACAACCAAAAATCAACTCACTATCAACGTTTTTACAGAACACCCACTATAGGCAACGTAAGTTGCGAGAACGATAGTGTATCAAGCATTATCTAACATCGGCCAAAGCGAAGCAGACGATTTCGAAAGAGCCAAACAAAAAATAGTCCTCTAACCTTAAACTCTCCAAAGTTGGCCAGACCAGACCAGGAAATGATAAGTGGTTTATTGTAAAACGTACTCAGCACCACACTTAAAGTAAACGACGAGATCATTGAGGCGAAAAACTGAAACAAACAAAACTGTCAAAACTAGCCACCTAAAATAAGATATATTCTCGACACCAACTCGTCTTGTGTCACTTCTAGTCAAACCGACTTGGTATGTAGAAAACGACCGGAACCAAATTTTTGGGTCCGATCGGAATCGGAACTTCTCCAAAATCAGTTCAAATTATTTTCAATAACCTGTTTTTGTAACATTTGCATACCCTTTACAATTAGTAGAACTCAAACTAGGTTGTCAAACAGTTATAGTGGTTTGGTTTAGTTTAGTTGGGCCATTGCCCAATCAGGGCGAGAAAAATTTGAAAAGTTAACCTTCGCTGATACCGACTGAATTATTGCTTCTACACACTACTGAATTCACACTTTCAAGTAGTTACGCCAAAATTTTCCCCGACCAAACCCAAGATGTAGGTGTAAATGAACTAAAAATTGCCTATTTTAACGAAAAATAAACCAAAAATGGAACGCTTTAGCTTACATCCACCTCAACCCCAATCAAACGCTCCTACCTCCGGCAGGAGTTACAAAGCTTTACAAGGCGCAAATTACTTAGCTTCTAAAAATTTAAAAAAGTTCCGATTCTGTAAATTCGGAATGGGAACCGTTAGTTCCGGGGTTGTTGCCTAGTTATATGCCTCGATTGTAGACGATGCAGTATCGAGAAATGGTTGGACTTACAATTCTCCAGGTTAAACTCTGATTCCAGAAACTGGCTCCCTCTTCCAAACTGAATAAAACGCCCCCGATGGGGGCACCGAACGCGGCTGCCACTCCCGCCGCTGCCCCGGCGCTCACAAAGTCGCGCTTCTCTCTGTCGTTGCGGAAATACTCGAACAACTGAAATCATCACTGCCTTTCAGCTTAGCAATCACGCTCTCTTGCTGCATGCACTCAGTCAGAACCACATTTTCTCCACGTTTTGCAGCAAAATTTTGCCTCCACTCCACGTTTTCAAGCATATTTTTGTCTCTTTTATATCTTCAGTCAACATTTTATAGTGTCTCCTCTCGTAACAAAACTTCGGTTTTGTAGAAGACTTATTAATCAACAGATAACTCTGCAACTAGATGAGTAAGCGCTCTATGACTGCGATAAACATAATGGGAGTCTTGGTGGTTGTCTGGCCCCACCCGACTTAGATACCCCTCGAGACAATTTTTCTACCCCGCCGATTTCTACGACAAGTAATTGTTTCAGCAAATGTCTAATAATTTTTTAGAATTTCAGACACTAAAATCGCCTGTTAAACAGCACATTTTGGTTGTATTTAAGGCCAAATTAGCGATTTTAGCCTAAAATTGCTACTATCAGTCTCTTTAGTACCATATCCCTTAGAATTTAGGCTCAGACGCCCACCCCCTCGGATGGCCTGTTACATGTATGATCACAGTCAAGAACTTAAACAGATAAGATCAACTAGATAAGGCAGACAGCACCGGTTAGATATTACCACAAAAGGCTTTACACTGTTTCGATTAAGGGCATACATGGGCCGGAAAAATCCGGAGGGGGTAGGGGGGTTGGAGACCTCGGGGGAGGGGGGTCCCCCCGAAAAAAGGCCAAAAAACGCCTATTTTGCCTTAAATAAGCGAAAATTTCCTCCCTCCGGGAGGGGGGTGGGTGGGCGAGGGGGTATGGCCCGCCGAGGGGGGGGTATGGCCGGCCGAGGGGGAGGAGTATACCCCCCCTTTTACCCCCCGGCCCATGTATGATTAAGGGTAGCAGATAAGGTAGCAGAACCTTAAAGTACCTGACATGAAAAATAAGGTTTAGAATTACTTTAAAATCAACCGGAATAGACACACACCGTCCCTGAGAGATACCGGCCGCTATCACAGCTCCAGAATGAATCATTGGCCCTTCCTGCAATCAAATACCGACGGTCAATTGCTAAGCAAGACAATCTGAAGCCGACCTTTCCAACTGAGAGACCGCCAGCCACACTGAAAGCCACACCGAATGCCTTAGCCACCAGCGTCTTCAGCCGCACCACACCGGGAACGCAGACTCCGTTCAGAAAACACTTAATCTGAGGAATTCCACTGCCAGAAGCCACCGGCTGTAAAAGGAAAAAAACAATAAATTAGCTGCTTAGACGTGCACTTCTACTTACACCGGCAAAATAGAGCACCAGAACGGCTGCAACCGTAACGAACGCACAGTTTAAACCGATCCAAACCAGCAGACCCAATGCCAGCTTCTTTTCTTGCTCATCAAACACTAAAATTTTACGTCTTCAACACAGGGTTCGTGCGGCTTTTGAAAAGCAAAATTACTTAACCTTTCCCTGACCAAAGTCAAAATTCCCTGACCAAAGAGACTGAGGAAATTCCAACAAGGATGGGAAAAAACTTGAAAAATGCTTTGAAAAACGCATTTAAACGGTATTCTGAGGGCTAATGTTCTCGTTGTAGTAGTACTAGAAAATTAGCAGTCCGATTTTCAAGTGGGAGGTGTGTATAGTACTGACAGGGCCCTGTGGGTGGTGTAATGTTTCTACGGCTATCAACTTTTTCCCGACCGGACATCAAATTCGTTGACTTGTCCCTGATTCCCAGACTTTTTTAAATTCCCTGATTTTCCATGACTCCCTGACCTTCCAGGTCCCCGCACGAATCGTGTTAACAGAACGGTTTGGTAGCCAAATGGCGCGCTATTAGTTTTTGGTTATTTGATTTGAGAGGCTCCCTTATCTTATCAGACCCTGAATAATAATCAGAAATTGCGTCTTAAACTACTTGATATTACAACCGTATTACACACTCTTTTTTATTTTTTAGCGCCTTTATACAATACAAAGAGACGCAAGAAGGCCACAGAATGTTCCGGCACTCCTCTCGCAAAAACGTCTCAGGTCCACCCGCGACGCCGCCGGGCTCACCGTTAGGTCGGAACTAGGCATGTAAGCTCTTTTGCTTTAGCTTAAAATTATACAAAAACGCTGCGAAAACGTCTGGACGTCTAGTTTTCGAACAGATGCAGTTAAAATTACAAATACAGTCATGTCTCGTAATCCGGACAAGTTGGGACCAGCCAATTTTGTCCGGATTAGCGAATTTCCGGATTAACGAATTGCGCATGGATTTTGTCCAAATTAACCAAATCCGGATTAACGAATCACATTACCATACAAATTTCGAAGTTGGGACCCCAAATCTTCTGTCCGGATTAACGAATCCGGATCCAGATTAACGAGTCATATAACATGGGGAAAATTGGGACCTGGCCTATTCTTGTCTGGAAGGCGAAAATCCGGATTAACGAGGTCCGGATTAACGAGACATGACTGTACTATCAATCAAAAAGGCAAAAAAGCGCAATGAGATTGAGTCAAAGTGGAGGCGACAGTAAAGCAGTAAGAAAGATTACTGTAGGAGAGGATGAGCTGGAACTTGAGCTGAGCCGAGTAGTGCACCATCACGTCAATCATACAAGCGACCAACGCCGTACACACGCCCACTACAAAACAGATCACCCATCTGTTTATGGACTTCTTCCACAAGATCAGCTGAAACACACTCACATATCAGTAATCACCTCACCATCCCTCCTCAACCCCTCTCCGTGAGCCCTCCTTTGGATTTGAGAATGCACCACCCCTCAGCCGAAATGCTAGTTTATGTCTGTGACTGCCAACACCAACTTGCGCACACAAATTTTCTTACACCGTTTTGGCTTAGGCTTAGGTTCAGTCTTGTAGAGTTGTAAAAAAAAATTTTTCTGAAAGCAAAAAAAAGCTTTTTTTTATGAAAATTTTTCATTTCGAAATTTTTTTTTCAAAATTTTTTCCTAACATGAAATATAGCTTGTAGGAGATGCAAGGATGCATCAGAAGCAACTTTAAATACAAAAGCTGATACTTTGGTTCCATACATGTAACAGCTCCGGGCCGACCTGGGGGGAGGGGGGTAGGGGGGGTTTTTTCCTCAGGTGGGGGGTCGAGGGGGGGTTTCGCCCAGGTGGGGGGTCCCAAATTTCAAAAAGCTCCAAAACGCCTAGAAATGCGTTTTTAGCACGTTTTTCTCAGTAAGGACGCTAAAAATCGCTATTTTAAGCTGCCAAATAGCGTTTTAAAGCTAAAAACAAGCAAAAAATGACAAAAAGAGCTTCCAAAAACACCGATTTTTCTTAAATATCAGCAGTGGAAACGCCAAATTCGGTTTCTAAAGGCTTTTCAAGTGAATTTTAGGCTAAAAATTAGTGATTTCTGACCCAGTTTGTTAATACTGGAGCCACTACTAGTACTTGTATTTTTTGGTCAGGGGGAGGGGTCCCTTAACCTGTCTCGGGGGTGAGGGGGGTTTGGCCTTTCCAGCAGGGGGGGCAAACCCCCCCTAGTACATGTATGTTTGGTTCAAACATAGTGTTACAGCCTGAGAGTCGACATTCTACAGGGTGTCTCAAAAAAAAATGATCACATTTCGTTTTACTGCCATTTCCGCAAATTTTGACCAAATAGGCTGAAATTTGAACCATAGGTGCCAAAGGTCTTGCAATTTTATGTGTTAAAGTTTGGTGCAATAGGCTTGACTCATTCCCGAGAAATTTCAAAAAAAGTGAAATTTGTTAAATCAATAGTGAAAGCCGGTCACCGAAAAAATGATCACATTTCTTTTCACTGCGATTTCCGCAAATTTTGACCAAATAGGCTGAAATTTGGACCATATGTGCCCAAACTCGGGCAATTTTATGTGTTAAAATTTGGTGCACTAGGCCTGACCAATTCTCGAGAAATTTCAAAAAAAGTGAAATTTGGTAATTTCAATACCAAAAGCCGGTCACCGAAAAAACGTTACATTACATTATCGCCTAAGCTCTAACGATAGCGTTGGAGTTCATGCGTCAACTTTTTACACACGAATTACCCTGAACTTCTGCGTTTACACTCCAAATTTCATCCAATTCTGACAAAAATTAGAAAAGATACAGGAAAGGAAATGTTTCCATTTTTCGTGACCGGGTTTCACTATTGAAATTACCAAATTTCACTTTTTTGAAATTTCTCAGGAATGAGTCAAGCCTAGTGCACCAAACTTTAACACATAAAATTCCCAGAATTGTGCCACCTATGGTCCAAATTTCAGCCTATTTGGTCAAAATTTGCGGAAATGGAAGTAAAAAGAAATGTGATCATTTTTTCGGTGACCGGCTTTCACTATTGAAATTACTAAATTTCACTTTTTTTGAAATTTCTCGGGAATGAGTCAAGTCTAGTGCACCAAACTTTAACACATAAAATTGCAAGACTTTTGGCACCTATGGTTCAAATTTCAGCCTATTTGGTCAAAATTTACGGAAATGGCAGTAAAACGAAATGTGATCATTTTTTTTGAGACACCCTGTACCTGAAGCATTGCTCACAGAGTGGCTGCTGCCCTTCAAAACCTATTTTTAGGCCTAGAATAGGCAAGAAATTGATAGAACTGCACTGCTAATGTATATCTTAGGCTAAATTCAGCGATTTTCCCCCAAAATTTCCATACTGTGAATAAAATAAAAAATTTTCGAAATGGGCCTTAAAAAAAGCTTTTTTTTAAAAAAAAAAACCTTTTCTTTAAAAAAAAGAGCCTAACAACACTAAGTCTTAGGCTTAGTTTTTGGTGGGCGCAAGTTGGATAGAGCCTGCCTAGCAGAGAAGAGGCACGTACATGGTGGCTGGGCAAGTCCTCAGCCTGTTTGTAGAGCTGGTTCTCTATTATTTCGTAGTCGAGACTCTCGTACTGTTCGCTGAGAATGTTCAGGTCCACCTCACTGACCGAAGCGGTGGCTCGTCTGCGTCGGTTGCGACCGACTCGAGTGGCGTGGTCGTAGTCCACCGGACCGTACACGTCCGTGCTCGGCCAGCTCATTCTCTCTCTCTCTCTGCTCTGTAACAGTCAGGGAAATAACAACATATATGGTATCAGTACACATATATGGAAACGGTACCATATATGGTACCGGTTTACCTTCAAGTGGTACCATATATGGTACCACTTCCTTATATGGTACTGGTACCATATATGGTACCGGTACCATATATGGTACCCCTTCGATCGAGGCCTCAGGTGGTACCGTACCATATATGGTACCGGTACCATATATGGAAACGGTACCATATATGGAACCGGTACCATATATGGTAACAGGTACCATATATGGTACCCCTTCGATCAAATCATAAGGGGTACCATATATGGTACCGGTACCATATATGGTACCCTTTCGATCGAGGCCTCAGGTGGTACCATATATGGAAACGGTACCATATATGGAAACGGTACCATATATGGTACCCTTTCGATCGAGGCCTCAGGTGGGACCATATGGTAAACGGTACCATATATGGTACCCTTTCGATCGAGGCCTCAGGCATACATGTAACAGGGGGGTCTGCCCCCCCCCCACCCGACTTAGGCCAGACCCCCCCGGATAGGGACCTCCCTCGAGACCGAGACGATTTTTCCGACCCCCCTCCGATTTTTCTGGCAAGTAATTTTTGAGCAAATTTTTGCGATTTTTTTGCAATTTCAGACACAAAAATTACCAAAATCGCCGGTAAAACAGCACTTTCTAGCTGTATTTCAGCCCAAATTAGCGATTTTTGGCCAAAAAATTGCGATTTTTTTCCATTTTTGAGCGTTTTTAGTGCCGGACCCGCTTCCCAAAATTTTGGCTCAGACCCCCCTGGCCGGCGCCAGACCCCCAACTCCCCCTCCCCCGTTCGGCTGATGATCTGTTACATGTATGGCCTGAGGTGGTACCATATGGTACCGTTTCCATATATGGTACCGGTACCATATATGGTACCACCTGAGGCCTCGATCGAAGGGGTACCATATATGGTACCGTTTCCATATATGGTACCGTTTCCATATATGGTACCGGTACCATATATGGTACCACCTGAGGCTTCGATCGAAAGGGTACCATATATGGTACCGGTCATACATGTAACAGGTCATCCGCCGATGGGGGAGGGGGGGGGGTTGGGGGGGGGGGGGGTCTGGCGCCGGCCGGGGGGGGGGGGTCTGAGCCAAAATTTTGGGGGAGGGGGTGGGCACTAAAAAACGGTCAAAAATCGAAAAAATCGCAATTTTTGGGCTAAAAATCGCCAGTTTTGCAGGCGATTTTGGCAATTTATGTGTGTGAAATGGTCAAAAATTGCAAAAATTTGCTCGAAAATTTACTTGCCAGAAAAATAGGAGGGGGGGGACGGTGACATCGTCTCGGGGGGGGGGGGGGGGGGTCCCCATCCGGGGGGGTCTGGCCTATTTCGGGTGGGGGGGCAGACCCCCCCCAGACCCCCCTGTTACATGTATGGTACCGGTACCATATATGGTACCCCTTATGATTTGATCGAAGGGGTACCATATATGGTACCTGTTACCATATATGGTACCGGTTCCATATATGGTACCGTTTCCATAATGGTACCATATATGGTACCACCTGAGGCCTCGATCGAAGGGGTACCATATATGGTACCGGTACCATATATGGTACCAGTACCATATAAGGAAGTGGTACCATATATGGTACCACTTGAAGGTGTACCGGTACCATATATGGTACCGTTTCCATATATGTGTACTGATACCATATATGTTGTTATTTCCCTGACTGTGTAATCAAACAATCCCGATTAATTAGAGTAGGTCGCATACATGGGCGGGGGGTAAGGGGTATACCCCTCCCCTCGACCGGCCAGACCCCCCTCCCCCACCCCCTCTCCCGGAGGAGGAAATTTTCGCTTATTTAAGGTAAAACAGGCGTTTTTTTTCCTTTTTTCGGGACCCCCCGGAGGTCTCCAGACCCCCCTACCCCCCTCCGGATTTTTCCGGCCCATGTATGAGTAGGTGCACCAAATTTGGGTCAGTCTCCAGAAAATCATTCAAGAACCTTAAAAATTAGTGAAAATCTATCCCGATTTTGGATCAGGTGTAGCTGGGGGGGGCAATCAGGAACCGATCCCAAACAAAAACTAATGTGTTTAATGATCATAAATAAATATAAATTGACGATTTCTATCGATAACTATCGATTATCGATAATTTTTTTGGCAAAATTCCAAAACTTCAAAATCGTCCAAAATGGTCATGTCATATATCATTTGAAAGCCCTTCGCCTGGCGAGTCTAATGATCACTAAATCAGCATAGAGAACGCCCCGGGGGGCCTGTTTTGCCAAATATAAAAGTACCCCTAGAGACGCATCAGTATAGGCACGCTCCGGAGGGCCTGTTTTAAAAACATAAAAATACCCCTAGGGGACGCATCAGTATAGGGCACGCCGCGGGGGGCCTGTTGTGTTTTAAAAACATAAAAATACCCCTAGGGGGACGCATCAGTATAGGTACGCTCCGGAGGGCCTGTTTTCCAAATATAAAAATACCCCTAGAGACGCATCAGTATGGGGCACGCTCCGGAGGGCCTGTTTTCCAAATATAAAAATACCCCTAGGGCTACGCATCAGTATAGGGCACGTTCCGGAGTCGTATAGTCCTAAGAATGTTAATTAATTAATGTATAGTCCATTTCTGACCTTCCCTGATTTTTCTCCCCCCAGCTACACCTCCTAACCCCCGATTTTTTCCGTCTACGATCGGAAAATAACCTGAATTATTAGCTGAACATCTAAGTAATTAAATTAAATTCCGGGTGGGGATGGGGAGATCACCCGAAGAATTGCAAATTTTGAACAAAGACGACAGAGTTTGGTATCGAATGACTACTGACGATCTCTTAATTATTATTTTACACATCCACATCTAATTACTGCATGCTATATTCAGCTTTACCTCAGATTACGCGTTTTTTTGGTCTCCGGCCGGAACAAATAAATCCCGGGCGGGCACAAACAGTGTTGCCAGGTCTGAGGGCTAGAATTCCCCCAAAATTCAGAAAAAAATCCCCCAAAATTCCCCCAAAAATACAAAAATCCCCCAAAAAATTCCCCCAAATAAAAATTGAAAAATGCAACAAAATTATGCTCTGCAGAGGCCATTTATGGCTGTTTTCCTCTAATTGGATTGCATAACATCGTTAAAACGTAGAAGTAGGGTTTGCTTGTGTAAAAAATGGCACAAATGAACTTGATCCGTAATACTTAAACTTTTTAAAAACTCAAAATGTCAGTTCAGAAACCGCAAGTCTGATTTATTCAGAAAAATTTCAAGCTAAAAAGGTTTGGGGTAAAATGAAATTTTGAAATTCGAGAAATTTTTAATTATCGTATGAAAAATGCTTTCAAAGTAAAATTTAATTCATTTTTTCAAAAATGCCACTTTCGTCTAAATTTTTATTTAAGGAAATTCTAATACAAATCAAAACTTTTAGTCAGAACAATGCTTGATTTGAGTTTTAAAAGTTTATCTACAGTTTTCCAGCTAAAACGCCTGAAACATTCCTCCATGTACATGAGAAAATTTAGCCTATTGTATCACAACAAAGAAAAACACGATGTTCCATACCTGCCTACATATGTGTTCTATCAGTACCTATATGTTAAGCATGTGAGAATGAGAACGATGCCTACTTAGGCCTAAAAGCTATCCTGTTTGGATTTTCAGTCGCTAATAAGGTTCGATAGATAAAAAACGGTACTCAAAACATGTTACAGCAAAAAATAACAGCATTGAATAGTAAAAATATGCAGGTACAATAGTCGAAATTGGCACTAATACTGGCAAAAAGCTTAAAAATACTAAAATTACTGACCACAAAATTCCCCCAAGAATTCCCCCAGATTTTGCAAAAATCCCCCAAATAATTCCCCCACTCCCCCAAACGAAATTTCTCCCCCAAACGCAAAAAAATTCCCCCAATTTTGGGGGAAATTCCCCCAACCTGGCAACACTGGGCACAAATCGCCTCCCCAAGAAGTTGGAAAGTTGGAAAATGGAAAATATAAAAAATGGAAAATGCTTCCCAACAATTTGGTAATTAGGAAAACATGCACAATAACAACCAACATCACCGGATGCAAAAAAATTTACATATCGGTAACGGCGGCAATTCGGCAACGGTATGACATCCGCCATCACAATAAACTCATATGTCTTTCCAAAAGTTACACAGCAGAAGAATGGCTACGATTGCAGAGTTTTCGTCTGTGGTTTTGCTGCGTTCATCTCATCTGATTGTGACATTTTAGCTGCACAAGTGCCTATTCTAACAGCAGTTGAGACTTACGTGCACTATGCATGCACGTATTTCGTAAACTTCACTTACAGGCTGATATATACAATTGGAGGCAGCTTTGTGCCTACTTATCTTTTTCCGCAGAAGACCTTTTGCCCTTTTGGTCATAACTAGCTATGGACTGACGCTCCCTGCAATTTAGAAATCTACTTCTGAGATCTATGCTCAAAGAAAAATAACCCTATTTACAGTCATAAACGCGACTCCGAATCTATTTTACCTTAGATTTAGATTTGTTGTCACCGAAAGGCAGTGATGAAAGGTAGATAAATGGGATGGACTTTTTTATACTTGACTTATTGAATGAAACAATTTTGGGACAAGCAATCGTTTCCAGCATGAGCTGTTGCGCTCATTTTGCCCTTAGTAGTGCTTATTTCCCTTCTCTTATGGTGTAACTTGCGATTTTCCAACTTTCCTACTTTCGGGGAGGCGATTTGTGACATTGGAAAACCCGCTAAGCTTGGTGTACCACTGTGTACCACAGCATACCGCAAGTCCTCACCGTTTCCGTTTTCTGGGGAGGCGATTTGTATACGCGCCAATAAATCCTGTATAACGTGCGCACGCAAATTGTATATCGTTAACAAATATGACCGAATGCAGAATCAAACAAACGCTTTTGTC
The DNA here is from genome assembly GCA_030248155.1 of Sabatieria punctata. Classification (NCBI taxonomy): domain Eukaryota; kingdom Metazoa; phylum Nematoda; class Chromadorea; order Araeolaimida; family Comesomatidae; genus Sabatieria; species Sabatieria punctata. The sequence goes on along the minus strand of JASANB010005083.1, from coordinate 146,196 downwards.
ATGCATATTGTTGTTTTACACACCAGCCCATCGACAACCAATTACTACATACATCCTACTCACAGAAACGCGTTGTCGTCATATCGTCTTACTTCATCGATTATCGGCCAATTACCCCCGGAACAGCACTTAGAAAGCTTGCTATAAAATTCATGCGCATAGACGTACATTCGTGCCCAAGCCCAGATCGGTAGACCACTACCTTAGCTACAGAATAAGCACAGTTAGAAAGATTGGGATCGAAACCCCAGGACGGTGGCCCTTTTTAAACGACGATCATTACTATGAGAAAAATAGAAAAAAGAATTTTTCTAGGTCACCTTCTGAAAGATAGCTACCAATTTTACTATCTGAGGAGGTCTATCTTAGATGCATATTTCGGCGCATTTACTTTCAGAGATCCTTGAATTACAAATTTAAAAAATGGAAAAATAGAAAAACGCGCCGACGCGACCTCCACTTAGTAAAACAATCGTAGCGTTCGAGTCCGCCGACAGATATGTCTGTCCAACGGAATATGGGTAGATATGACAATTTGCTTTTAATTAAATATAAATATAACAATCTTCGTCCAAGCGCCCCAGGACGGTGGTCCCTTTTAGACAAAAATGACCAAAAAAATTTTCATGTTTGAAACACTAATCGGCGCAAGTAGTGATCTCCGTTCCAGATCTGAAGTAGTGATATTCCGCAGTACGGAAACAACGGTTCAAAGAACAACTGAAAGGATGTAAACTAGGTAACTTATTTGAGAAGCACAGACATCAAGAATCTATAATAAATATAGGAGCAAGAATGATCCACTCAACGGCCGGCCGGCCGCCGGCACAGTTGGTGTAGTGGTTTAGACCACATATCCACTGTGCGCGTGCTCGTGCGTTCATCCTCTCGGCGCGGAAAGTTTCTTGCCGTAAAGAGTTGGTCGTCGGCAAAGCTCCACCCAGGCCACCGAAAGCTGGTGACAGCGAGTAGGTAAAATGGGAACCGACTGGATCTGCCGTTGCACCGAAGCCGCTCCACAAAGCATGCCGCGTAGGAGGAGAAGATCTACGATGTCAGAAGCTGTCTGGGAAACCAACTATGCTGGGAGCCGCGGCCACATACCGGGCACCTGCGGCCGTCGGGAGCTGGCAACATCATGACGTCAACAGGCCAGGCGCTCTCTTAGTGACTGGCACTCAACAGCATGGCTAGGACGTGGCTGGGCAGTGAAAGAAGGCCGTAAGGCCCCACCGCTCGGATCGGGATCGGTCGGCCGGCCTAGGTACCATGCGCCGCGTCAATATTTGCGGAGGGGTCACGAAAAAATGCAAGCATTTTATATCAGCACAAAATGTTTCAAAGAAATCGTGCGGCTGTCAGCCAAATTTATCGCTGCCTTCGCACTCTTTGGGCTAAAATTGGCAAATTTTGTAATACCATAGCCTTTTAACTGAAAAATGGGTGTCAGTGAACACAAGTTTTCTGACCGCCTAATTGAAGAATATGGTCGTATGGAAACAAACCACTATTAGAAGACCATGTAACTATGATGATCTTATAAGCGGAAATCTCCAGTACAACCAGGACAAAGCGCAAGCAAAGTGGAGAATTTCCCTTCTCTTTCTTGGTTGTTTCTCCGATTCCTGTATCTATTGCTTTTTGAGATGCGCCCGGGCGGGGTCTGGTGCAATTTTGGCGTCAGGCTCTATTAATTATCGGACCATCAATTAATAAAACGGTCGAAGAATGCGGCAGCGATAAATTTGGCTGACCGGCGCATGATTTCTCTGAAACCTTGTTGCGCTGATATAAAGCGCTTGCAGTTTTTCGTGACCTCTCCAGAAATTCAAGAACGTTCGTGACACCTCCCGAAATATTGACGGAGTGCACGATAGGCCGGCCGGCATGAAGATACGGGTTTATAGAAAATTGGTTTAATTTACCGAAGGAATTTTCTGTTTTTTCGTTTGATCATCGAAAGAATTTTATTATAAGCTTGCTAACAGTTTTCGTACCAAAACCATATGCGCTAAATAGAAGACGATGTAGCGCATCTAGGTATGCTGAGAATATATTGTATCTGAACGCTCCCAGAGAGCAGCTTACGGTCGGTACGAATTGGTCTGATTGACACTAAAATGTCACTAACGAAAAAACGAAAGCATGAAATCCTACCAAACCATATACGCTAAACAGGAAAAATCATTGCGCATTTATGACAGTCGAAAACCTGGCCCTGCTAGGCTGCATTAGAGCAGCTTACGGTCGGTAGGATTTGTAAGCGCGCAGCGAACATAAAAATTGCAAAACGACTCTCTGTAGTTTAAGAGTTGTTTTTTGGTTACTGCAGTGGAGCTCTTCGGCATTTTGATCTGGCCTAATACAGGGTGTCTCAAAAAAATGATCACATTTCTTTTTACTGCCATTTCCGCAAATTTTGACCAAATAGGCTGAAATTTGGACCATAGGTGCCAAAATTCGGGGAATTTTGTGTGTTAAAATTTGGTGCAGTAGGCTTGACTCATTCCCGAGAAATTTAAAAAAAAGTGAAATTTGGTAATTTCAATAGTGAAAGCCGGTCACGAAAAATGGAAACATTTCCTTTTCCTGTATCTTCTCTAATTTTTGTCGGAATTGGATGAAATTTGGAGTGTAAACGCAGAAGCTCAGGGTAATTCTTGTGTTAAACGTTGACGCATGAACTCTGATATGTACGAGTATGTGTAGTCTGTACGTACATGCCCTGCCTTGTTTGTTAGATCGGCCGGTAGGGTCTGTGTTATTGATCGGGTGGCGCGACATGGGGTGTCGGCCGGCCCTAGACTGTAAGTTTGTGTAACGTAGGGCCAAACGCAAGGCCAAGGCAGCGTTCAAAACTAATCACTCTCTCTCCACGCGTGCCTGCCTTGCGGTTGACTCTAGGTTGCTCTCTTGTGCTCGGTGTGTTGTTGGCCGGTCATTTACTGTCAAGCCGGCAGTGTGATTCCATCTGTGCCTTAGGATAAAACCCGTTGCTGTTGCGTCGGCTGCTACACAGAGACAAGCGACAGGAAGAACAACAAACGAGAGCAAGGCACAGACGGAACAAACTCCAACGCTATCGTTAGAGTTTAGGCGATAATGTAATGTAACGTTTTTTCGGTGACCGGCTTTCGCTATTGAAATTACCAAATTTCACTTTTTTTGAAATTTCTCGAGAAATAGTCAAGCCTAGTGCACCAAACTTTAACACATAAAATTCCCCGAATTTTGGCATCTATGATCCAATTTCCAGCCTATTTGGTCAAAATTTACGGAAATGGCAGTGAAAAGAAATGTGATCATTTTTTGAGGCACCCTGTAGATGTGACTCTTGGCTACAATTCTATGCTAAATTCTGCAGGTAAACATGCGGATTGAGTTAATGGGAACGCCTAAAACTCATATGTGCGCCGTTTCCATAAAACAGTCGTGTCTGCTGTTGCCGAGCCGAGTTTGTTTGTACTGCATGCGAACTGTACTTTTTACTGAGAAGACAAACTAGTGATCACCGGGTGTCTGCACAGAACTGAAGTCAGCGGTACGACGGTCAGGTAAGTTCGACAAGTTGCTGCTGACAGCTGCCGCAGGCCTGACACTCAAATGTCTGAATTCGAAGGCGTAGGTGCTGAGGTTAATGAACAAAAGAAACATTACAGACCACTCTGAGATCGAGCTGCATAAGTGAAGCGCCTTCAACTGAAACCAGCCCTTCTTTTCTTACAGCTACTGTACTGAATAGAATAAATAGCGCACAAGCACGTCCCTGCCTTTTAAGTTCAATTTTAAAATTTCTTAAAAGACAGACAGAAACGAGTTTATGGCAGTGGCGTATCCAGGGTGGTGTAGGGTGCGTACATCCCCCTTTGTGGTGGAGGTAGGAAGAAAAATAAGAAACTAATGAATTATGTACTAAAACTGTCTATTTTGTGCTCAGAATGCCTTCTAAATGCGTTTTTGAAGGCCAAATTTTCAAAATTTTCTCGCCCAGGCCATTATAAACTACTAAAACTTGTAATTTCTGTTAATTTTAAGCTCGGAATGCGTTTTAAACGCGTTTTTGAAGGCTAATTTTGCTAAATTTTCTTACCCTGGTTGGGCAGCGGCCCAACCAGGCACTTTCAAAATTTTACACCCCCCCTTTCCAAAATCCTGGATACGCCACTGGTTTATGGTACGTAGAAATAGGCAGTACCCTGGCAGACAATTTGTAGATTGGAACTGGTAGCTTTCTGGCTGACTTCGGCGATTCTCCGTACCGGGTATAACCGCAAACAGCAGCTGAAAAGAAGACACAAAAACTTCAGCAGAAAAAATCAGAACTTACTGATCGTTATTAGTACAAGCCCCATCACCCCTAAAGTGAGTCGGACAATGCTGAGCGGAAGACACCGGTAAATGCTTTTCTTGTAAGCGCAAAATGAGAGAGCAGCTACTCCAATAGCGTACAACGAGCCAACTCCCAAAGCCATGTAAGCCCCAGCCGCATGCAACCTGCCTATTGTCGTTTCCTAAATAGGGATGCAACCGAATACAAAAATACCGAATGCCGAATTTTGAAAACGAATAATATCGAATATTAATGATTCGCAGGCACAATTGCAAAAATACCCTACCGCTATGCATGAAGAAACAAGTCCGGCAGCCTCCTTAACGACAACCATCCCCATTGCTGTCGGTGCGTGCAAGACAGCGCCGGTTTGGTTCCCATTTATCTACAGGGTGTCTCAAAAAAAATGATCACATTTCTTTTTACTGCCATTTCCGCAAATTTTGACCAAATAGGCTGAAATTTGGACTATAGGTGCCAAAATTCGGGGAATTTTGTGTGTTAAAGTTTGGTGCACTAGGCTTGACTCATTCCCGAGAAATTTCAGAAAAAGTGAAATTTGTTAAATCAATAGTGAAAGCCGGTCACCGAAAAAATGATCACATTTCTTTTCACTGCCATTTCTGTAAATTTTGACCAAATAGGCTGAAATTTGGACTATAGGTGCCAAAATTCGGGGAATTTTATGTGTTAAAGTTTGGTGCAGTAGGCTTGACTAATTCTCGAGAAATTTCAAAAAAAGTGAAATTTGGTAATTTCAATAGCGAAAGCCGGTCACCGAAAAAACCTTACATTACATTATCGCCTAAACTCTGACGATAGCGTTGGAGTTCATGCGTCAACTTTTTACACACGAATTACCCTGAACTTCTGCGTTTACACTCCAAATTTCATCCAATTCCGACAAAAATTAGAAAAGATACAGGAAAAGGAAATGTTTACATTTTTCGTGACCAGCTTTCACTATTGAAATTAGCAAATTTCACTTTTTTTGAAATTTCTCGGGAATGAGTCAAGCCTAGTGCACCAAACTTTAACACAAAATTCCCGGAATTGTGCCACCTATGTTCCAAATTTCAGCCTATTTGGTCAAAATTTGCGGAAATGGCAGTAAAAAGAAATGTGATCATTTTTTCGGTGACCGGCTTTCACTATTGAAATTACCAAATTTCACTTTTTTTGAAATTTCTCAGGAATGAGTCAAGCTTAGTGCACCAAACTTTAACACATAAAATTCCCCGAATTTTGGCACCTATGTTCCAAATTTCAGCCTATTTGGTCAAAATTTCCGGAAATAGCAGTAAAAAGAAATGTGATCATTTTTTTTGAGACACCCTGTACTTGCCATTGCTGACTTTCGATGGCCTGGGTTGGGTTGGGCTTTGTGTCGACTACCAACAACCCTCCCCATTGCTGTCGGTGCGTGCAAGAGAGCGCCGGTTTGGTTTGGTTCCCATTTATCTACATACTTGCCATTGCTGACTTTCGATGGCCTGGGTTGGGCTTTGTGTCGACTACTTCCCATAGCCTCGACAGGTTTCGAACTCACAAACAAAACAATCACTGGGATGCCGGGGCTGCCGTGACTCAAGCCAGCGACAGTGAGCCAACCACTGGGCCAACGACGCGACATTTATACCTATTGTTTATTATTAAGTCAAACCTTGAAGTTCATTAACTTTTCGTTTGAATAGTTGTTGTTTGCCAAATTTTTAGCATACTAAATGAACAGAGAGATGTAAAAGAAGAAATAACTCGGTGATTTCTCCACAAATTTAAGCAAAACAGTGTAATTTTAACGATTTTAGAATATTCGGTATTATTTGGTTTGATAAATACCGAATTCGAATAGCACTAGTAACCGAAATATTCCGAATAATACCGAACTTCAGTTCCTATTCCTAAACACTCAGACACAAAATATTACTGCACACTCACATTCTACCGACTGTACGTACCTGCACATTGGCAGCGACATAAGCGCCCCAGCAAGAACAAAGTCCAGGAATGAGAAGAAGTGCGTTAAAAACGGTTACAGCACAGTGCTTGTAATACTCGGCTCGGTACAGGGCGAAGTGGTAGAACTTGAGATAGTTTACGAACAACACTAAAATAGTTAGAGGAGTTCCTTTGTGACAGATAAGCGCAGGAATCGGTTAAATAAACGTACAGAAGAGAGCGATAATGTTGAGAACTATACTGAACACGCATCGATTTGGTCCTCTCACCCCGGTGTCACTTATATACGGCAAACTGTTGGAGTAATTTTTGTCATACACTGAATAGAGCAGTAAACTAAACAGAATCTCCTTATTTGGACCATTTGACACCAATCGTACCTTAACCAGAATCCAATCAGAGCCCAAATGGCAATCAGTACCGGAAAAATCATAATTAGTATAGAAGACATCCTACAACACAGCAAAAAAACAGTAAAAGACTGCAAAAATTTGCATAGGAACTTTGCTCGCCTGTTTTGCTTTCAAAAACACAGCATTTGCTGCTACAATTTGTTTACTCATGTAAGAAGCACAACAATGTCACTCAACTTTCTACGTATTCTGTACAAAGCATTTCTGTGCTCTTTTACGGTCACACTGACACTATACTTCAAACACGTCGGCGTCTGCTCCTTCTAGCTTTGAGTCGGCGCGCTCGTGCTCTGTCGATAAGGCCGCTTTCTGCCATGGCGTCCAATGTTTGGAGGTAGTTGGTCGAAATGCCACTGCGCACTGGGTATTTGGAGTTGTGTTCCATTTGTATGGCATTCTTAAACACAAACAAACACAGTTAGCCACTTCCCACAACTACAGTAAAATTTGAATCGTTCTTTGCAAGCACTTTATTGCAAATTCTTACCCCCGCCTGAAATTATTTTGTAAAAAAACGGACCGCGTTCACAGGGGAAAGGTACGGTCCTTAGAATTCAAAAAACGGAAAACAAAAAAGAACGATTTCGCATTAGTTCTTCCTATCTCCATAGTGTTTCGCGACAATCAGAATTTCATGTAAATATCGGAATAATGTGAGCAAAACCTTTGTTTTAACTGATTTCGCCAAATAATTACCGAGTGGCTAGCCTGAGGACCGTGACTTAGTGAATTTACGAAGATGCGGTACGGGCGAGGATAAGATTTTGATCGATAGGTTGCCTTCCGATTCGTGAATAGAGTTTTGACTAAAAACGACAACTTACGGCCAACGCAGTTGGGTCTTCGATTACGGCTGACATGGCCCCACAGACGTCTTCAGTAGTGGCGACGCCCTCGTATTTGCTTGCAAAGTCCTTCAAATGCTGACTACCAAATGAGACGCCGAGAGGATTGATGGGATTGATGAAGTTGCATAATTCTTGCTTCATTTTGTGACACTGCTCCTCCTCATTCTGCATGCTAACCAGGCATTTTGACTGGATATGGAAGGGCACCTCCAGCAGGGGTACTTTTCCGCTAGAAATTCAATCTCGTATACCTAGACGAAAAGCGGTGTTACATAGAAGCAATCTTACGAGAAAACTCCACTCAAAATAGCGGTGCGAAGATTCATGTACATGTCCTCTTGAATTCTGGTCTCGCAGTACTTCAGTTTGTGCTTCAGCGTGTCAATCACTTCACGGATTTCATTGCTTTTGCGCAGATTGTTAGGTACTGTGCCACCCAATTTGCCACCCAGCGAATTAGCTGATTCGTGGCAAGCTAAAACCTAGCCAGCGTTCTATTCAATCAGTTTGGCACAGCTATCGCATCAGTGATTTGTTAGGTTACCATACCCTGAGCAATGTAACTAAAACGCCCTGCTATGCAAACAATTATGCCTGACTGGAAAAAGGGACTAATTTAATTAGTTAAGAAAAACACATACGTCGATTGTGATGTTGAGGCATCCGAATTCCGAGAGAGGCCGGGTCCACCTCCTGCATCGGTTTCTGGTTCAGCAGGTCCTTCAACAACGGTTCCAGTGGCTCTCCTAGGCATGCCCCGGCCAGACAAGCAAAAAGCACGAAGAATTTCATGGCGGTAATTAAGTGGTCTGAGAGAGGAAGAAATAATTGATGTAAGAGTTACGAAGCGAATCAACTCGTCTCCGTTTCTCGAGTGCCTGCAGACTCGGTCGACGACACAACTGGTCCTCGCGATCGAGAGATAATTGTTGTGAGAATGGCAGAGTTCTGGTTTTTCGTCTTTGATGGCCGATGATGTAAAGGAAGATAGCGATCTAGACAAGAAAATAACTTCAAACTACTGATGCCCCCCGCTGATTACTGGGGCTTCCACCCACCCTCCAGCCGGAACTGGCCTGCATGTGCCAATGTGACTTAGATCTTCGGTTCATGATAATAAATGTTTCGATCATGCAAAAACGCTTCTCACCGCCTTGACGTCAGTTTCAAATCTGTCAGCAGCTTGTTTACAACTGAGACAACGCCCCGCACATGCGCCACACACAATACATACTGTATGTACGTACATAGGCTAACAACCAGTGGCGTATCCAGGGGGGTGTAGGGTGTGCACACCCCCCTTTGCGGTGGAGGTAGGAAGAAAAAGTCTGTCAAAAATATAAGAAACTAATGAATTATGTACCAAAACTGTCTATTTTGTTCTCAGAATGCCTTCTAAATGCGTTTTTGAAGGCCAATTTTTCAAAATTTTCTCGCCCTGGTCGGGCAGAAGCCCAACCAGGCCATTATAAACTACTAAAACTTGTAATTTCTGTTAATTCTAAGCTCGGAATGCGTTTTAAACGCGTTTTTGAAGGCTAATTTTGCTAAATTTTCTTACCTTGGTTGGGCAGCTGCCAAACCAGGCACTTTCAAAATTTTACACCCCCCCCCTTTTCCAAAATCCTGGATACGCCACTGCTAACAACTATGTTATAATCTAAATTGCTTACATCGCAAGAGAAGCCATCTAACTAACAATACAAGCAGTATTTTCGTGACGTACCAGTACGTACGTAAGTAGTCTTGGTTCAGAGTTGTAAATAAAAATTGCCTATTATATACACACACCTATTGCAGTTCGGCGTTTTTACCAATGTGGCCATCTAATAGTTTTGTTAGATATGTTTTAAATGAGAAAATTTCGGCTTTCGTTCGATCTCAGATACCGAACAATCTCAACCATGTCTTATACAGAAAACACAAAGACAAATACGAGTTTTCGACGGAGTGTCGTAAATTCCGTAGCAGTAGCATGAACGTCGCTAAGGAATACACTTTCACAAACGTGGTAACAATTTCTTTGTTGTTGTTGTTGTTGTTGTTGTTGTTGTTGTACAAAAGACTTGTTTTGTAGTGTTGGGCAAACGCCATTCTACACGCAGAATTTATTGTCAAAAAAATAAAAGACATGCACGTACAGTACGTACGTAAAGCCCTGTCCGCATGTGTACGCGTTGTAATGCCCCCTTAGTGGCTCATTAGAGTAGAGAGCAATCGCTGAACTGTCAACAAGATCCTATTTGTGTCATAAATCTAGCTTAATCGGTGCCGTTCTTTTTGCTTGTTCTTCCCCAGAGTAACGTTAAGAAGCAGATCGGGTCTGACGTCAGAGAAGTTCTGAAGCGGCTTAAACTTTGCTCTGACTGGCCCAAACTAAGCGCAGCATTGATCTTGGCAGTGTTTGGAACCGCAAACAAGCTGCGCCTGCTTCTTCTTCAGACCAGAAAGAATGGCCTCAACCTTTAATTGTTCCTCGCACTTGTTCAACGAAACCTTAGCCGAAAATACCATTCTTGTTTTGGCGGGCGTAGCCATGCTCTCTAACGCATTCTTTCTCTACTTCATCTGGCTCGGCTTACGTCATCGAAAAATCTCAAAGCGACGCTACTGCTTTCACGTCAGTCGAGCGACAGCTGACATTATCCGTGCTCTCGTTTACTGCTTTCCCTTTTACGGAATGCAATACGAGACACCTCTGGACTTTTTCTTCTCTTTCTTGGATTCCCTCTGTTTTCTGGGCATCATTCTAACCTATTTTACGTTCGGAATCACCATCTATTTGGCCGTCCGCCGTCCACTCTTCTACACGGCTTACATGTCGACCGGTGTTTGCGTAACAATCAACGCATTGGTCTGGTTGGTCAGCTGTGTCTCTGCCTCTGTCAATGTGCTAATTCAGGGCACGATTCTATTTCCGAGAGTGAGTCAAGTGTGTTCGTTTGAGGGCTGCCAGATATACCAAATTGTCATTAGCTCAGTGATTGCGTTTCTCTGCTACACGTTTGTACTGAGTATTGCTCTGTCGTTGGTACTGTTTCTCGCCCGCGACAAGCGTCCGTCGGGGTCTACCGAAAACGAGTGGAAGCGAGTTCGAAAGTTGGTGCTGAACGTGGTTTTGTTTGCGCTTTTTTACTTCCCAGTCGTGCTCGTAGCTGTCTGTGTGGCAATTAACGCTGAGACCCTAAATGACTTCCGTCTCTGTAGAATAGACGACCACAAAATGACTGTTGTTTCTAGAGTTATTTCCATGGAAAGAGTCAGCACATTCTTTTACCTTACCCGCATGAATTTGGAACCCATTTCTATTGTGATTAGCGAACACAGTTTTTATGTTTTCATGGCTCGCAAACTGAAATTTAAGCGAAAAGAGACCACTACTGAACGGTAGCTAGAATAAAGCTTGCATCATATTTGGTTGAACAGTTGCTTGCTTTTGTAAATTTTAGCACAGAGTCTGGTGGATTATCTTAATTCTAGAAACTATTTCTACCTGTTCACTAGCGAGCGCCTTCAGGTACTACAGTACGTAAACGGTTAATTCATGTATGTACGCGACAATGACAGAAAATCAAAGAAAAAGATTAAGTGAAGCAGATTACCCATTTCAGATGCAGTTCAAAGCAACACACATGAACAACGTATTTTCAACTGTTGTTTAGGTCGCCTGGGGCACTGTTTGTTCACTTACAGTTGTAATGAATTTGAAATTTATGTGAGCGTAGCGTAAGTACACCTCTAGCATGCCTTACTGTACGTACGTACACGGACGTTGCAGGTCTCGACACGACACGACACCGATGAAGAGGTTTATCAAGACTCGACACAGCAAACAATGAATGTTGTAACTTTTTGTTCTTTCGGACTAGGAGGACTAGGATGTACAAACAGAAGGCCCGGCATCCGTATAATCGGTTCACATACAATGTACAATGTATAAGTACATAGTTCTTCGAGCTGAAATTGGAAAATAACAAATTGCAACAGAGGTTAGTCACCTTCAGTACATTGGTAGCAGCGCGCCATTTACCGCATCGGAAAAGAATCTAAAAAAGATCCCCAAAAGGTTTTCAAGAACAGTCCATTTACAGACATCGATCATGACGTACAAAGTATACCATTATTGGTATAAACGCAGACCATACCCTACATGTAGTTGGAGTTATCTCATTACGGTTCGCGTTTTCGTGTTTAGGGGTAAGCAATTGTAACCGTACCGTAACCGATATTTCGACGTTTGTCGAAGTTACAGTAGGATTAGGGATTGGTCAGTTGCTAAATTTTAATTGTACGGTTAGTGCCTCTTTAGGGGTTTTGTAGGAATCCAGTTATTGTAGGTTCTCACGGTTAGGTCGGGTTGGGGAGATGAACAGGTGACACGCATATGTACCTTTTTTATTGATGTGTACTTTACGTTGTGGCTTATTGGGTATTTATTTTGCTGCCTACATAGCGTATGCATTTAAAATTACCCAACTGGTCAATTGTTTCGAATGCAACCCTCTGTTTTTACGTACATCTTCCCCAAATCGAAGACCGCAGTCCTAACTTTTGCACTGACTGAGCGATTTTTCGATTTGCTTGCGTACTTGTACAAGATCAGAACAGCAACGGTCGATTTTCTCGCCAACCGAGGAGTCTTAAACTTTGGTTTGAGGTGAGGCTAATGAGCGTGCGCATCGATCTGTGCATTGTGAAGACCGCAAAACCAGATTAGTTCTTAACTCAGCTCAGCTCCCTCTTTCTGCGGCAGAAAAATGGCCTCATCCTTCAACTGCTCACCCGCATCCGAGCGTTTTAGAGAGCCGTTAGCCGATGCACCTACGCTTGCTTTGGCTACTCTGGCCGTGCTTTGCAACGGATTGTTTCTCTTTTTAATTTGGCTTGGCTTGCGAAGTCGAAAACTTTCAAAACGACGCTACTCCTTCCATATCAGTCGCGCAACTTCCGACATTATTCGTGCTCTGGTTTATTGCTTTCCCTTTTACGGATTCCGATACGAGAGCCCTCTAGACTTTTTGTTCTCTTTCTTCGAAACCTGCAGCTTTCTGAGCATCATTCTAACACATTTTACGTTCTCAATCACCATCTATTTTGCCATCCGGCGTCCGCTGTACTACACGGCTTACATCTCGACCGGTGTTTGCGTAACAATCAATGCATTGGTCTGGTTGTTCAGCTGTGTCTGTGCCTCTTTCAACATGCTAATTCAGGGCACCATTCTATTTCCAAGAATAAGTCAAGTGTGTACTTTTGAGAGCTGTCAGATTTACCAAATCGTCATCACTTCGGTTATCGCGTTCCTGTGCTACACTTTCGTACTGAGTATTGCTCTGTCGTTGGTATTGTTTCTGACGCGCAACAAGCGTCCGTCCGGTTCTAGTGAAAGCGAGTGGAAACGAGTTAGAAAACTAGTGCTGAGCGTCGTTTTGTTCGCGGTTTTTTACTTTCCAGTCGTGCTCCTAACTCTTTACGCGGCAATTAAGGCTACGACCCTAAATGACTTCCTGTTATGCAGAATAGACGACCACAAAATGAGTGTCGTTTATAGGGTTATTTCTCTGGAAAAAGTTAGCTCATTCTTTTACCTCAGTCGCATGAATTTGGAACCGATTTCTATTTTATTTAGTGAACACAGTTTCTATGTTTTGGTAGTTCGAAAATTAAGATGTAAGCGCAAAGAGACCACTACTGAACAAATAGCTACTCTGTAAAGTTTGTTTGTACGGCAAATTATCTGGACATTTTTTACAGGGTGTGAGTACAGGATAAAGTTGTTACCGAAAATTTGAAACTTGATTACTGCAGAGTTGTTAGCGTAAACATTTTCGCACCAAATTTGCTCGTGGCACAATTGTATGTAGTTTAAAACAGGTTCTATCTATCGATTAATAGGCACCAATACAGTGAACTCTGGTGCCAGTACCTTTGTATGTATGCGTCTGGGCTTAGTTCATCATGTCCAACTGCAAATGTTGTGATATAACCGTGCTAATTGAAAGCGCTTGCCCCCAGCTATTAGGGCAATCATTGAACAATCGATAAAACGGACGTTAGCTTGCGGTGCCACGACAACCGATCTAAATATTCGCTCTTCGAGGTGTCACCATGGTCGACTACAATTGTTCAGCTAACGACTCCTACCACCAAGTCACTGTCGGCTGTGTGGGTAGAATTTTTGCCATCTTAACTCTTGGCGTCAATCTCTTCTTCCTTGCCTTTGTGGTGCTGGGTTTGCGTCGTCAAAAGCTCTCCAAAACGCATTACTGTTTTTTCACCAGTCGCTCTTTGAGCGACGTTCTACGCTGCATCGTTTTTCTGATTCCCTTGAAACACCCGGCCAATTTTAACGCCGATTCGCCCTACCTTGTGGATATAGCCATCCATTTCTTCAATGTAACCAGTTTTTGGTCTGTCATTGGTTGTTATTTGTCGCTGAGTGTCTTCATGTATCTGGCCGTCAAACAGCCTCTTTACTACAAAGCCACTGTAACAATTACTATGAGCATTGTTACTGTATCAGTCATATGGACACTGAGCATTTTGGTCGGAGCGTTGAGTACATTCTTCCACGGGACTCAGTTCGTGGCGCGTGTCAGCTCAAAATGTCCCTTCTACCACTGTCAGTTTTTACAAATCGTCCTGCATGTGGTTGTCATAATTCTCTGCTATTTCATAGTTCTCCTATTCTTCGCGCATATCATTTCCCATTTATGGAAACCGGTACAACTAAACGCCAGCAACAGTGGCACGATTTCGGACTGGAAGCGACTGCGAAAGCCGCTGCTCAATATTCTAATCTTCGCAGTCCTCTACCTGCCTATTGTTGTTTTGGTCATCGGCACACTTATTTCGGCAGATGACTACAACCGGCTGATAAATAACGGCAAGTATCCGTGCTACCCGGCAGAATTCGAGCCTGTTGTGAATCGACTGAATCTGTTTAACAAAATCGGAGCCATGTTTTATACGGCCAGAATGATAGCAGACCCGATCGCCAATTGTGTAAATGACTCGAGGCTCTATTTGCTGCTATTTCCCGACGAAAAACCTGCAGAATTAGCGGTGCGATACAAGGCAAGCACGAGTATCACCGCTACTGCAGTGTCTTTGTGATACGAGATGTTTCTGTATAACTTGTGAATACGTAAAACAAAAACTCAGGTCACCAGTCGTGATTTTTCATTGGTGGAAATCCCATGCCTCTAAATAAGCCACTTCTTTTGTGAATTCGCCTTAGAAACGATTCGTCGAATTGTCGCTTTCGCAGCATTGGACCTTTCATCACCGGGAAGCGTTTATGAATGTCCAGGTCGCCTTTTCTCTCTAAAATACGTTTACAGAACAAAATACCTAATTTTTAAATACAGAAAATTGTTGCGGATCTACATAAGTGCCTAGATTAAACAGATACGTAATGTACTGTACGTAGAAATAGGCGGTGTCATATCCACTGTTTACTGGCAGGGCAGAAAAAGCAAAAATATTCTTCTTACTCATAGGTGGAAATGCGGTGGCAGAGTGTTTTGAGGAAACGACTGTCAGTACAGTAACCAATAAGATCAAACATTGGTACTTGAAGAAAATCATCTTACATAAGGTTGATAAACGTGTGGGATTTGTTTGGCTCGTTAAATATAATGGCGTGAAAATCCGGCGCTAGGTGAGTTGACTTAGCAGCATCTGTTCTAACAGTTTCCGATTGCGTAAGCTCAACGCATTTACGAATTTATTTATTATGCAGGTTTGCCAAAAATTTGGCGCCAATTTTAAAAATAACCTGGCTCGCTCTATTTGCACAACACAATCACCCCGCACACTTGAGCAAACATGATAAAGCCGAGAAGAAAGAGCTGACTTACGTTGAAACACTTGGTCCTGTACAAGTGAGCAAGTCTCATGAAGAAATACTTGCTATTTGTCACTTTTCTCACTCTTTTTTCACAAGGTCAGTTTCGGTAGTACTGCACGTTACGAACTCTCAATAAAACTGTCTTTAGGTGTCACCATAGATTGTTGGACTTGCTTCGGAAGCGTTCAGTGTTCTAACCCAACAAAGTGGGTTAGAGAAACTTGTCCTAATGCGCAAAGACACTGCTACAAGTTTGTGAAGCAGGATGGAAGCGGTGTGTAACAGAAGAAGAATAAATTTAAAATTCGATTCAACTTTGAATTTCAGTTTACAAAATGGGCTGTGCCTTCCGTTCGTGTGCGGGGGCGGCCGGATGGCGTCAAGGAATCGACTGTGATGTTTGTCACTCTAACCTGTGCAATGGCGGATCGATCGGCTGGCATGCGGAGGCCCGAAATACCGATCTCACCTGGGGTTCAGCAGAGCATGCGGAACCTCCGAAAACTGGAGGTGGTTCAGTTATTAGAAGACGTCCTACTGCGACCTCTAGTCCTACTACTAAATTGGCTAGGGAAAGAACCACCGTAAAAGTAAGGCGGCCAGTCGCTAAGCCCAAAAACGGGCCTGCCTGGAACTTTCCAGTAGACGGATCAGGTCGATCTGAGGCTAAGCCAGAAGAAGAAGAGCCAATAGTTAGAGCCGGCTCCGTATTTGGAAGCGGCGGATCGAACCAACCGGCACGCAAGCCTACTAAAAAGCCGAAAAACCGCCCGACAGTTAAAACAGTGGAGGAGACTGAAACTGAGCTTGATGACGACGGCGGCTTACGAGAATTCGACCGAATTAGATTGGGACTCGATCCCGACCAGCCTAACAATCAACCGGAATCAGTGGAGGTGCCCGAATGGGCGCGGGCGGCGCAAGAATCCAATCCTGTCAGACAACCACCTCCGCGTCCTGTTCCTGTAATTTCGGCGACAGAAGATGAGAAGGTTGAAGTACCGGAATGGGCCAGAGGAGAAGGAGGAGGAAGATTAAAAACAGACTCGGATATCAGAGTACCTCCGGCGTCTAGTAGTGGCGGCAGTAATCGTGAGGTTCCACCAGAAAAACCTGAAATTCAGGTTCCAGATTGGAGCAGAGGTGGTACTGGAGGTTCTAGCGGAAGTCAAGGTACAGGAGGCTCGAACAAAGATAGCGGTACTGATTCCAGGGCCGGTCAACCGCAAGGTACAGGCGGTTCCAGTCGTGGTCAAAACCCAGGCAAGGACAGTTCTGATCTGGGTTCTGAAGGCAAAAAACCCGTCCGTTCTGAAACAAAAGACAGAGGCGGAGGCGGTAGTGGTTCAGGGGTTTTGTCAGGAGAAGGCACAACCTTCAGGCCACCCGGTAACTCTGCAGGACGTACATTTTCCGTCGTCTTTGTACCGATGTTTTTGGGTTACTTGTTGTTGCAGTATCTGTAAATAAAATTGTCTGTTGGTACTGAATGTGATGAAAGATTTGCACTGTATATAACACTCACCCGTCTTGTTTGTTTGTCATTGTTTGTGTGTTCTCTGTTACAATGAACCCTTCATTATGTACTTCTTTATTGCAAGCAATCGCCGTTCTATGGTGGACGGACGAGGAAAACGTTGCGTCCTGTCGAAAACGCGTTTGAGCTTGCCGCGCCCTGCCGCACACACATACGTCAAGTGATGTCACAATTCTACGATTCGCAGCCGGTTCAGTTTTCTGCTCGGAATTCGTTCTAAACCAGATGTCGTATTTCGTTCACGCAACTGTATGAGTGTATCGCTTTGAGTTAAACAGATAAAGCAATGATCAGGAAAAATTCCCATAATCGTGCATTTTTTTACTTTACAGAGGTAACTAAGTACGAATCGGAATCGAAAATTTTGCGCGAAATCGATCATCGGATCGGATCGGTTTTCCAAAAGAAAGTGTAAGAAAGATTTGATTCGATTATTTCGTGTTTGTTATTGTGTTGTTTGTTACTTGTGTGTGAATAAGGACTTTGATTTTCAGCAGAGCTACAGTATGTGCGGACGAACAGTTTGGTTAGTTTTTAGGTTCTCTTGTGTTTGTTTAAAATTATTTTGTGGTCCAAAAAAAGCTTTGTTTCTTGTCGTCGTGCTCGTGCGGTTCCTAAATATACAGTGCTGGTCATGAAACAAAGACCGCGTGGCCTTTTTTCGAGCTTTCTGAATAATTTCTAACGGCCGCCATTCTGCAATTTTTCAACCGAATGAAAAGAATTTTGGCACGAATTTGTTACTGATGATGCCCCATACTGATGATGCGTCTCTAGGGGTATTTTTGTGTTTTTAAAACAGGCCCCCCGCAGCGTGCCCTATACTGATGCGTCCCCTAGGGGTATTTTTATGTTTTTAAAACAGGCCCTCCGGAGCGTGCCTATACTGATGCGTCCCCCTAGGGGTATTTTTATATTTGGTAAACCGGCCATCCGGAGCGTACCTATACTGATGCGCCCCCTAGGGGTATTTTTCTATTTGGAAAACAGGCCATCCGGAGCGTACCTATACTGATGCGCCCCTTCCTTAGGGGTATTTTTATATTTGGAAAACCGGCCATCCGGAGCGTACCTATACTGATGCGCCCCTAGGGGTATTTTTATGTTTGGAAAACCGGCCATCCGGAGCGTACCTATACTGATGCGCCCCTAGGGGTATTTGTTATATTTGGAAAACCGGCCATCCGGAGCGTACCTATACTGATGCGCCCCCTAGAGGTATTTTTATATTTGGAAAACCGGCCATCCGGAGCGTACCTATACTGATGCGCCCCCTAGGGGTATTTTTATATTTGGAAAACCGGCCATCCGGAGCGTACCTATACTGATGCGCCCCTAGGGGTATTTTTATGTTTGGAAAACAAGCCATCCGGAGCGTGCCTATACTGATGCGTCTCTAGGAGTACTTTTATATTTGGCAAAACAGGCCCCCCGGGGCGTGCCCTATGCTGATTTAGTGATCATTAGACTCGCCAGACGAAGGGCTTTCAAATGATGTACGACTTGACCATTTTGGACGATTTTGAAATTTTGGAATTTTGCCAAAAAAATTATCGATAATCGATATTTATCGATAGAAATCGTTAATTTATAATTAATTATGATAATTAAACACATTAGTTTTTGTTTGGGATCGGTTCCTGATTCCCCCCAGCTACACCTGATCCAGAGTTTGTTTTGGCCAAGTCCTAACCTGCTAGCCTTCTGTAGCCTGGAATTATGCTCTTCCGAAATGAACTGACCCGAATTTTCAGACGTCAACTTTTACGTAAATATCTCACCAACCCTTCATCGGATCTTTCCCACATTTTTCAGATTAACAAATCTTTATATCGGCTTAAAAATCTGAAGTGCTCAGCTTTCTAGCACAACCGGTTGAAATCTGGCGGATTTTTGCTTTCAGTCAAGGTAAAAAATTAGCATTGTCAAAAATGAGGGTGGTGCCCTCTAAACATAAAGCACGGTTGTATGGCCTAATTTAGGTGTTCGTTGTGTTGCCTTAGTTGAGGCATTTGTAATTCACGACCCCACTAGTTTGTATAACCCTGCTTTCTGTGAAAGCGATAACGCCCTCATTTTTCAGAATGCAAAATTTTTCACCTTGACTGAAACTAAAAATCTGCCTGATTTTAACCGGTTTTGTTAGAAAGCTGAGCTCTTCAGTTCCTTAAGCCCATATAAAGATTGGTTAATCTGCAAAATTTGGGAAAGATCCGATGAAGGGCTCGTGAGATATTTTCGTTCAAAATTGACGTCTGAAAATTCAGGTCAGTTCATTTCGGAAGAGCATAGCTCCAGGCTACAGAAGGCTAGCTGGGGTCGGACTTGACCAAAACAAACTCTTTAGCAAATAATAATAATCTTGCCAAAAATCTTTTAATTCGGTCGAAAATTGACGGAATGGCGGACATTTGAAATTATTCGCAAAACTGGAAGAATGTTCAGGCGGTCTCTTTTTTGGCCTGCACTGTTGTATATATATTTTTACCAGTAGCTGCAGACGACAAGACAAGACAGACAAGGGTTTTCAGTTCATTGGCACCGACGCAGTTGTGTCGAGCGTGCGAGTACAAGGACAAGCGAGGAGCTCGCAGACGACCAGAATGGAAGGACGACCCAGGCGGTTATGGCAGTTACTCCCCCAGCTACAACCTGGCTCCCTCAGACTTCAGGTTGGCTCTGCTCTGCTCTATCTCCTTTGCTCGAATCATACATGTAACAGCTCCGGGCCGACCTGGGGGGAGGGGGGTAGGGGGGGTTTTTTCCTCAGGTGGGGGGTCGAGGGGGGGTTTCGCCCAGGTGGGGGTCCCAAATTTCAAAAAGCTCCGAAACGCCTAGAAATGCGTTTTTAGCACGTTTTTTTTCAGTAAGGACGCTAAAAATCGCTATTTTAAGCTGCCAAATAGCGTTTTAAAGCTAAAAACAAGCAAAAAATGACAAAAAGAGCTTCCAAAAACACCGATTTTTCTTAAATATCAGCAGTGGAAACGCGAAATTCGGTTTCCAAAGGCTTTTCAAGTGAATTTTAGGCTAAAAATTAGTGATTTCTGACCCAGTTTGCTAATGCTGGAGCCACTACTAGTACTTGTATTTTTTGGTCGGGGGGGGAGGGGTCCCTTAACCTGTCTCGGGGGGGTGAGGGGGGGGGTTTGGCCTTTCCAGCAGGGGGGTAACCCCCCCAAAGCCCCCCTAGTACATGTATGGCTCGAATAACTTTTCGCAGACTGTCTATCTGCTAGTTAAATCGCAACTTTAGAGGTTCTGCGAGGTCCGAAACCTACGTACATTGCTTATGGTAACCTTGCACATACTGTAGGGTATTCTAAATTTATGTAGAGTTGAGTGTGAACAGTAGGAGAGAAAACCCGATCTGGGTACTCAATCCCACTACCCGACACCCGAAATCTTGCTGAGCTGGGCCAAAAATCTTATTTCAGTCGATAGATACATTCTGTACCGGTAGAAACAAACGATTTTTCCGTTCAGCTCACCTGAACGGAAAATTTTGAACAACCATTGCGAGCCAACAAGTGATATTTTTTACTGCAAATTTGCCAGCCACTACAGTTTCGACAAAAGAAAGTATAGACCAATTTACAGAGCAAACGATCAAGAATTGAGCTCAGAAGCGTTCGTTTCAAAATTTTTCCATTCAGGTGAGCTGAACGGAAAAGTTGTTTGTTTCTACCGTTGCTGGATCGATTAAAATACCAGTACGATTTCAGTCCGATTCTGGTGTCCGGCAGTCAGAACGTGTTTTGCGCGCAAGAAGAGCAGGCAGGAGAAGAGAGTGAGGAGGAGTGTGCGAGAGTGATTCAGCCGATGAAGTGGGGTCTGGTGCCGTCCTGGTACAAAGGCCAGCCCGACCAGTTCGACTACAACATGATAAACGCCAGAAAAGAGACGCTCCTACAGAAGGCTTCCTTTCGCAATGCTCTCAACAATGGCCGACGCTGCGTAGTTCTGGCCGACGGGTCAGTTTGTCTCAACTATGCAACAGCTCGTTCGCTTCCTGGGGAGGGGGTTGGGGACTAAAAACGCTCGAAAATCACAATGTTTGGCAAAAAATCGCTAATTTGGGCTCAAATACAGCTAAAAAGTGCTGTTTTGCAGGCGATTTTAGCAATTTTAGTGTTTGAAATTCTAAAAAAATCGCCAAAAATTTGCTCAAAAATTACTTGCCGGAAAAAACCGGAGGAGATCGGAAATATCGCTTGTGGGGTTGCGATTCGGTGGGAGGGTCTAACCTAAGTCGAGTGGGGACAGAGCCCCGGCCTCTGTTACATGTATGATTTTGGGCCAAAAATCGATGATTAGGCCTCAAATTCAGCTGAAAAGTTATGTTTTGCAGGCGATTATCAATTTCAGTGTTTGAGAAACTAAAAAATTTAAAAATTTTGCTGAAAAAATCATAGCCATACATGGGCCGGATAAATCCGGAGGGGGTTACAGTGGGAAAATATCGAAATTTTTAAAACATATTAATATAACTATACATATATGTTTTTCGCCAATCAAACATATAAATAACACATATAGTTATATGTTTCTGAAAATTGAATATGCACATATTTTTAAACATAAAACATATTTGTGTAAAAGTCGCTTATTCACTTATATTTTGTCTTAATTTTCGATAATTCTATCTTGAGAATCTGAATTTCCTGTTTAATACGGTTTGCAACAATTTAGATAGCATACTCAGATTCAATAAGTTTAAGTGAAAGTCAGATTTTGGAAAAGTTTACTCTCAAAGAGCAACCAAGACTCTTAAAATCATGAATTCCTATAGCAAAAATATGTATATGTTTCCAGAAACATATTGGCCTCAAAACATATAAATACAAAACATACAGTATAGATAAAAAAAAATGTCCCATCGCTTTTTCGGCCTTCACTCAAACGTTTCGTTCTCAGTCACTTCTTTACCGATTTGGCTCAAATTTTCAGCAAAAATTAACAACATGGTTGGCTAAATATTCTGCAACTTTGGTGCGAAAATTCCAACGGAAAAAATTTTTTTGAACCGAAAAGTGAAAATCATAGTGGTCTGTGTAAATTCAAATTTCCCGCGTAATTACGGCGCTATCGCTTAGATAGTTGCAGGAATGATCGGGCGGACATTTGGTCATAACATATTCAGACGGCAGCCCTCTGGCTTAAGGGGCACTAAAATTGGGGAATTTCAAAAACATGACAAAATGTGACTTTTCTTCGTAAAAACGGTGAAATGACAATTCAGAAGATTTTCGATTTTCTAAAAACACTGTGGAGAAGGTTTCTATGATGTGAAACAGAGTTTAAATATCAGGTTCATTCATTTGTCGAACTTCCTGCTACAATCTGTGTTGATTGACAACTGATTCAGTGCTTTGATTCCAGAATGTACAGATTTCTTAACTATGGGATTTTCGATCATGTTTTTAAAATTCCCCAATTTTAGTGTCCCTTAAGCCAGAGGGCTGCCGTCTGAATATGTTATGACCAAATGTCCGCCCGATAATTGCTGCAACTATCTAAGCGATAGCGCCGTAATTACGCGGGAAATTTGAATTTACACAGACCACTATGATTTTCACTTTCTGGTTCAAAAAAATTTTTTCCTTTGGAATTTTCGCACCAAACTTGCAGAATATTTAGCCAACCATGTTGGTAATTTTTGCTGAAAATTTGAGCCAAATCGGTAAAGAATTGACTGAGAACGAAACGTTTGAGTGAAGGCCGAAAAAGCGATGGGACATTTTTTTTGATCTATACTGTATTTGACATGCAAACATATTAAGAAACATAAGCATATATGTTTTTCCAAAAACAAACATATTTATGTTTTAAAACATATACATAAAACATATATGTTTCCCAAAGTAGAGGGGGTCTGGAGACCTCTGGGGGTTTCCGGAAAAAAGTCCAAAAAACGCCTATTTTGCCTTAAATAAGCGCAAATTTTCTCCCTCCGGTGGTGGAATGGTGGGTGGGTCGGGGAGGGTATGGCCGGCCGATGGGGTATTGGCCACCACCCGGCCCATGTATGGAAAAAATTACTTGTCAGAAAAATCGGAGGGGGGGGCTCGGAAAACCCCCTGTTACCTGTATGATCTGTCTACACTAAACCTAAATTAGCTGCTCATTCAGCTTCTACGAGTGGCAGAAGTCGCCGGAAGGAAAGCAGCCGTATTTCGTGCACTTCACGCAGCCGTCGAAAATAAAATTCGAGCTAGACGAATGCCATCTGGATTGTGAAGATTGGTGGTCAGGACGCAGACTGCTCACCATGGCCGGCTTATTCGATTGTTCCCGCGTGCCCTCAGTAAAGAGCTCTCTTTGTACTTACAGTATTCCTGACAGACAGATCTCTAATTTATAGCAAGAACACAGTCTATTCACTTACACAGTGATTACCGTTCCTGCCGCTAAATCTCTGGCTTGGTTGCACGATCGCATGCCCGCCGTTCTTTCTACTTGCGAGGCCGTTGAGCAATGGCTCGACTGCGAGAATGTTGCGCTCACGGAGGTAATCTACGTATCTAGTGCTCTTGTCTGCTCATGGGCTGCAGGGCTGGGCACTTACTCGTCCGTTCGCCGAAAATTTTAGCCTTTTTCCGGAAATTGATAATCTTATAGAGAGGATTTGGCCACTTTTTTGTGGGAAGTCGGCTTACCTTCAATTTATACCATCTCAAAAGAGTTGGCTGTATGCAGTCAGTCAGGCACTTAACGCCGTTTATGGTACCGGTACCTAGGATAGTGGCACAATATGGTACCAGACTGATTACATAGTGCAGTCCGTTCTGTTGATAGACGAGAAAAAAGACACTCTAGAATGTTTTGCAGGCTTTAAACCTGTTGGCACCGACTGAGGATGCTCTCTCCTTCTTCCCGGTTTCTCGCAGCGTCAACAATGTCAAACTGAAAGGCCCCGAGTGTGTGATACCTCAGGGGGAGGGCCCCAGAAAAAGGTAAGATTTTCTGCACCACTGGAGTCCAGGCGTTTGTTTTCTGTTGCCTAAAAGTGCCATTGCCTTATGTGTTCAAGCCGTTTATTTCCAAAAGCTATTTTCAAAGGTTGACGGAAATAATTTCAGCATTATTACGAAATGCACTAAGTTCATGTTTTGGAGCAGCTACCGGAGTCTCACGCTTGGACGCCCACCCAGTTAGACGCCCAGGTGGGCCCATTTGACCTACAGTGTATGAGCGTTCATTTAAACGCCCTGGGCGTTTAACTGAATTTCAAATTATTTCCTAATTTTGCCTACATTCAGTTAGCCGCCCAGGACGTCCAGCGTGAGACTCCGGTAATAAGTTTAATTGTAATACATCAGAAATATTACTATAGCAAAAGTTGCGTGGAACATGTATGTAATTTTGGACTAAACAAGTGCGAGCTTTGTCTTGAAAATACAATATTGTCATACATGTAACAGGTCATCCGCCGAGGGGGGGTTGGGGGGGGTCTGGCGCCGGGAGGGGGGGTCTGAGCCAAAATTTTGGGGGAGGGGGGTAGGCACTAAAAAACGCTCAAATATCGAGAAAAATCTTAATTTTTTGGCTAAAAATTGCCAAAAATCGCTAATTTGGGCTGAAATACAGCTAAAAAGTGCTGTTTTGCAGGCGATTTTGGCAATTTTTGTGTGTGAAATTGTAAAAAATTGCAAAAATTTGCTCGAAAATTTACTTGCCAGAAAAAACGGAGGGGGGGGGGTCGGTGAAAACGTCACACGGGGGGGGGGGGGGCGCGGGCCTAAGGCGGGGTGGGGGCACACCCCCAGACCCCCTGTTACATGTATGAATATTGTACTTGGCAACCTTCTATTACAATAAAATCAAAATATTTTAAGAGAATAAATAATACAATTATTGCTAAATTGAAAACTTGCTGCTTTTTGAGCCCCTTAGAAACCTTTGACCTAAAGCCCTGCTGAAGCCGTGCTGTGCCCTCGATAAGAGCTAGAGCCATAAATGGGTCGAGTAGAATATTTTACTGTAAGAGTAATTTACTGGCTAAGCGCGAGACTCCATTGCTGTAGCATTGTAGCACGTCTCTCGGAATTATTTGCTAATAAACTTTCAGCAGCGGAAGTTCGCCAATCAAACGAACCACTCCATCAGCTGCTGCAGCTGGTTGCGTGCCTCTGACCAAGTTCTTCAAGAAACTATGAACTTCATTTTTTCTTCTTGTTCCTTGTTTTCTGTTGTTGTTTCTTGCATAAAATAGCTGAAATGCTTAGATCTTGTCTCTAAATCAGCCGCCAACAGTGGTGAAAGTTTTCCGAACAAAGTTTAGATCTGGTTTGTGCGTTGTATCATGACGAATCGGTGCATCCTTAGTGGGCGTTTGCTAAGCAAACAGATAAGCCAAAGTGAAAGGCTGCGTTCGCGCTGTAAATAGAGACCTCAGTTGCGGCCGGTCGTTAAAGAGTAAAAATCTTGCCAAAATGTACCGCTTTGTATTGTTGGTTGCACTTTTGATCAAAATTGGTAGGTGCTCCTTCGCACACGTCCGGTTTGGTGTTTATACTGTGGCGTGGTTGTAGCTTCTGCTTTACAATGTTACACTTGTTTCGGAACCAGTGAATGCGGTAACTCAGACGCTTGGCGAAAACGCACCTGTCCGCGGGAAGAGACCCGTTGCTACAAATTTACTTCAAACAACGATCTTGGTATGTTCTAGATCTCTGAGATCTTCGGTCAGTGAATGCAGAGTAAAAAATCAGTCCGAGTCAGGATTAACCCTAATAAACAAGTCACTAGTCCACTTGGAAGAACGAGCACTTTTCTAAGTTTAAACGCGAGTTCGATTTTTGTCTGTTGTTCGCTGCCTCTTCGAGTCTTAGTCTTAGGCGAACAAAAATCAATTTAAAGAGTTTAAGAGCCGGTTTATATAAGAGTCGACTCTTCCCGGACAAATCTCAACTTTTTGTCTCCGATTTGGCTGAAAATTCATATTTTGGTTTAATTTGACCTAAAAAGACATTTTATCACCTTCCCGGCCATTTTTGAGAGGGTCACTTTTTCGACCCTCTCTCAGATTTCGAGTCATACCTCGGGACCAAATGATCGTAGGAACTTGCGAATTGTATATTTAGAATCAGAAAATTATTCTCTTTCAAATGATGCCCTACTCGACTAGATTTCTGAGAAAAATTTTTTTTCGAATCCTTTCCGGGCCCGATTTGACCCCCGCACCGTCAATAGTTCAACTGTTTTATTTCACCGAAATGTAGCGCTATGCTTTTGCTTTCGATTAAACAAAAAAAATCGAAAAAAAAATGTACGTCAAATCGAGTTTTTGGGCCTTGAAAGTTGAAAATCAAAAAAAATTTCCTTATAATTGCACACTATAAACAACACAACTTGGTCAGTTTTGAATCGAATTCGAAGATCTTTGGCACACGTATTGTACTGTTCATCTTGCACATAGCACACAAACCTGGTCCTGGTTGCCGCTGTTTTATGCTTATTTTGTTTATCATTTTCAGTTTCGCAAACAATTTCTCGGTTTCATTTGATGTTTTCCATGATGGGCATCCGAATTGTCTTTTTGAAAGGAATTAGAGCTGGAAATCGGGCCGGCCCAACCCAAGCAATGCCTAAGTGATGGATAGTTGGAAACTTTTGCATTGAATAAACATTCTGCTTACTTGGTACTTACAAGAAATAAGCATCAATTAGCATTGTGCACTATAACGAATATTTACAGAGACTGCTTAGACCCTGTTACTCTCTTGTTATTTGTTTTCTCCTTCAGCAATGCCATGTAAGATTTGCGTAGGTGTGCATGTGAACAGACTAAAATATACATTATTGATCCTGGCCGCTGTGGGATGGTGACTGTAAAACTCGTCATCTTGACTCAACTATTGACGTATGTACATATGCAAGCTATAGTTTGTTCAAAAAATATGCAACCTGGCGATTTTTTGCAAATAACTTTTTTGGAGACCTCGGGGCGACTTGAGCCTTATATTACGTAGGCGTAGTGGAAATTCCTCCGATAGACACTCCTCCGGTGGAAATTCCTCCGGCCAGAACTCCTCCGGTTGATATTCCTCCTTGTGGAAATTCCTCCTCGTGGAAATTCCTCCGTTTTGAATTCCTCCTGGTGAAAATTCCTCCGTTGAAAATTCCCCCTTCTGAAATTCCTCCGTTTTAAATTCCTCCGTTTAGAATTCCTCCGTTTTAAATTCCCCCGTTTTTAATTCCTCCTGATAGAAATTCCACCGTTTAAAATTCCTCCTGCTGTAAATTCCTCCGAACGTTATCCTGATTCTGAGGCCTTTTCTGTATCATTTTGCTTAACATTGCATTTAATCTGCACCGGTAGAAACAAACGATTTTTCCGTTCAGCTCACCTGAACGGAAAATTTCGAACAACCATTGCGAACCAACAAGCTGACATTTTTTGCTGCAAATTTTCAGTCACTACAGTTTCTACAAACGAAACTCTAGACCAATTTGCAGAATAAACGGCCAAGAATTGAGCTCACAGAAGCGTTTCAAAATTTTCCATTCAGGTGAGTTGAACGGAAAAATCATTTGTTTCTACCGGTACTGAACCGCCTTTGGTCTTTGATTGAGATGTTAGTCTATAATAACGTGTTTATAGCCTGTCAGTCAAGATAATTGGTTCACTTATCGCCTGGGGCGGACAACAGGAACCGGCTACTTTATTAATGAGGTTTTTGGCCGCTCCGCACCAATCACCGTAAAGGTTGCTGGTTGCCGGACCGGTAATACTGTAACTAGGCTACCTGATCCTTGACGTATCCGGATCTCGTACACGCCTGTTAGCATGGCGGAGCAGGTTTTTAATTCGACTATGATGTGGCAGGCTCAGAAAGCGGAAAACCTCTCCTGACCTGCCGGGGTTACCGTTACATACACTGTACAAGAACTGAATCCCGCTGCCAATCAAGTCATCTGGACCTGCGCGTCCACAAACCGGTGGAGAGGGCGCGTTTGGACCGATGGCGAAACGCCCAGCTACGTGTTACCACGCTTGGAGCACGTGCCCAGCTCTGCTGCCTGTCCGATTTGCCTGGAGTGAAAGCCAAGAGTCAAGCGCAGAAGTTGGTCAAGGAGGTTCGGTGCAAGCCCTACATCCAATTAAATTCAGTTAGTCCTACGGAACCTACAGTACGGTACTACAAAACATAAAGACTGTGTATACGTAAACTGGCAATGACACACTGTATAAACACGGCATTGGAATCTTGGAGGGGAACCTAAATTGAAAGGGGAATTTAAAAGGGAGGAATTTCCACCAGGAGGAATTTAAAACGGAGGAATTTTTAACGGGGGAATTTCAGAAGGGGGAATTTAAAACGGGGGAATTTCCACCAGGAGGAATTTAAAGCGGAGGAATTTCCGCCAGGAGGAATCTGAAACGGAGGAATTATTTTCGGAGGAATCAAAAACGGAGGAATTTCAACCGGAGGAATGTCCACCGGAGGAACTTTTTTCGGAGGAATTTCCACCCAACCTATTACGTATAACCAAAATTGTAGACAACGTCGAGCTCCAGCCTGAGGTAAATCCTAATCTGCGCTACGTTTGCTCTGAACACAAATTTGCGCAATGTCAAAAAATGAGCTTTTTTCCTAATTGCGATGAAATTTAGATGACTATAGAATTCGATTCTTGAGTCCTTGGCGACGCCAATGATGCTTCCATGACGTGTCTAGGCCAAACCGATCTGGAGATATGGCTGGTCAAAGCATCGAAAAATCGTGAAAAATGGCGTTTTTTGAAAATTTCACAAAATAGAGGGGAAACTAGGCAGACTGACGGATTTGGGTGAAAATTCCAGAATCCCTCCTCACTGGCCCATACCCCCCACAGCCGACCATAGCCCCATCGCCCACCCCGCCCATAAAATTTTCGCATATTTAAGGCAAAATAGGCGTTTTTTGGACTTTTTTGGGACCTGTGTCAGAATCGATTCCGGCGGTCAAGAATACACCATTCAGGAAGTTTCACCCAAATCCATCAGTCTGCCTATGTTTCCCCTCTATTTTGTGAAATTTTCAAAAAACGCCATTTTTCACGATTTTTCGATGCTTCGACCAGCCATATCTCCAGATCGGTTTGGCCTAGACACGTCATGAAAGCATCAATGGAGTCGCCAAGAACTCAAGAATCGAATTCTATAGTCATCTAAATTTCATCATAATTAGGAAAAAAGCTCATTTTTTGACGTTGCGCAAATTAGTGTTCAGAGCAAACGTAGCGCAGATTAGGATTTACCTCAGGCTGGAGCTCGACGTTGTCTACAATTTTGGTTATAAGGCTCAAGTCGCCCCGAGGTCTCCAAAAAAGATTTTTGCAAAAAATCGCCAGGTCCCATATTTTTTGAACAAACTATAGCTTGCGTCACATGCGTCAATAGTTGAGTCGAGATGACGAGTTTTACAGTCACCATCCCACAGCGGCCAGGATCAATAATGTATATTTTAGTCTGTTCACATGCACACTTACGCAAATCTTACATGGCATTGCTGAAGGAGAAAACAAATAACAAGAGAGTAACAGAGTCTAAGCAGTCTCTGTAAATATTCGTTATAGTGCACAATGCTAATTGATGCTTATTTCTTGTAAGTACCAAGTAAGCAGAATGTTTATTCAATGCAAAAGTTTCCAACTATCCATCACTTAAGCATTGCTTGGGTTGGGCCGGCCCGATTTCCAGCTCTAATTCCTTTCAAAAAGACAATTCGGATGCCCATCATGGAAAACATCAAATGAAACCGAGAAATTGTTTGCGAAACTGAAAATGATAAACAAAATAAGCATAAAACAGCGGCAACCAGGACCAGGTTTGTGTGCTATGTGCAAGATGAACAGTACAATACGTGTGCCAAAGATCTTCGAATTCGATTCAAAACTGACCAAGTTGTGTTGTTTATAGTGTGCAATTATAAGGAAAATTTTTTTGATTTTCAACTTTCAAGGCCCAAAAACTCGATTTGACGTACATTTTTTTTTTCGATTTTTTTTGTTTAATCGAAAGCAAAAACATAGCGCTACATTTCCATGAAATAAAACAGTTGAACTATTGACGGTGTGGGGGTCAAATCGGGCCCGGAAAGGATTCGAAAAAAAATTTTTCTCAGAAATCTAGTTGAGTAGGGCATCATTTGAAAGAGAATAATTTTCTGATTCTACATATATGTACAATTCGCAAGTTCCTACGATCATTTGGTCCCGAGTTATGACTCGAAATCTGAGAGAGGGTCGAAAAAGTGACCCTCTCAAAAATGGCCGGGAAGGTGATAAAATGTCTTTTTAGGTCCAATTACACCAAAATATGAAATTTCAGCCAAATCGGAGACAAAAAGTTGAGATTTGTCCGGAGGTTAAGGAGCAAAAGTCGATTCCTAGAGAAACCGGCTCTTAAAAAGGTGGTTTCGAAAGGGTTAGCTACATAGAACGAAAAATTTTGTGTTCGTCTCTTATGTTCATCAATCATACTGTATGTTCGCGTGTTTGCGTTTTTGAGATTTTTGTTCGAATAAAGGATCGATGCGTATGCAAAAGTGTGCTTTTTTAGTATTCAAAATGGGCTGTGCGTACGAAAGCTGTCGAAGTGCTCCGGGATGGCAGCCAGGAACTCGGTGCAATGACTGTGTCTTCGACTTATGCAACGGGGGTGCGTTCACTGAGGGTGGCGGTTCAAGGGGCGGCGGGGGTTCTTCTGGAGGTGGTTCGGGCGGGGGCGGATACGGCGGCGGGTCGGGCGGTGGAGGCTATGGCGGGGGTTCCACTTATGACCGAGACCGTGACCGAGACCGAGACCAGTACAAGTCTGACCGTGACCGTGGCTCCAGTTGGGATCGGGATGATGACGGCAGTCGTGCCAGCGGTGGTTCTAGTTGGGACAGCGCCGCTCCCACTGCTAAATTGTCTCTTTTCACCCTTTTTGCTTTGCTGTTTGTTTCTGTGATTGTGCTACTGGTTTAGTTTGACGGCATTCTTTGTTAGTAGTACCAAAAATATGAAAACATTTCTTTTTGCTGCCAATTTCCTCAAATTTTGACCAAACAAGCTGAATTTTGGAACAAATGTGCTAATATAGTGGGAATTTAGTGTTTTAGAGTTTGGTGCATCAAGCTTGCCCCAATCTTGATTCGACACATTCTGTAGCGTTGAAAATGAAAACTTTCATTTTTGCTGTAATTCCCGCAAATCTTCGCCAAATGACCTTCAAACAGCTCGACCAACAGCCAGAATTGGGCAAATTGGCCAACAAGACCGACCGGTGGGTGAGCCGGGTCACGAACTCTTCCAACAATAGGGTCGCGCTTATAATGGGCTAGGGACCGACAAGACCAGATACCGGCCAACTGTTGACGCGGCCAACTCACCAACACAAATTACACGCATCTGGCGCCCCACAAACAGCGCTAACAAAGGCGTGCAAAGGATATCTGGCTGTTGGACTGGACAAATTTTGGTCCAATTCTGGCAGGTGGTCGAGTTGTTTGAGGCTGTATCTAAAACAAGGTTGTATCTTATGGTCAAAATTTTCATGCATTGAGATTGACACAGTCTTGAGAAAATAAGGGAAATTAAATTGAAAAAATAAACCTAAACATCAGTTTTATTGAGTGAGCGGATAAGAAAAACAGATCTGCATAATAAACCTTATTTTATCATGACAGAATGCATGCTACATGCATGAAATTTTAACACATAACATACAATTGTACCCTGCAGTTTAGCACGTATACTCTAAATTTCTTGTCATTTGGCAGAAATTGCAGCAAAAAGAAAAGCTTCCGTTTTAAAGCTATTATTGAAATTGCCCAATTTTACGTAATCTTCAATTTCTCAAGATTGGGTCAAACCTGAGCAACAAACTTTAACACACAAAATTCCCGCTATTTTGTCACGCATACAGCTGTACTCCCAATTTCAGCTTGATTGATCAAAATTTGCGGAAATCACAGCGAAAAGAAATGTTGCCATATTTTTGGGACATCCTGTTCTAACGGCCACTTTGCGGTAAGTAAGTGGCCTACTGTACTGGTTGAAATACTGTAGTTGTACTTCCTTTTAGTCTAAACGATGGCTTTGTGTAAATCGTGCTGTTTGGATATTTCACAAAGGTGAATCAAATTTTTATAGTTTTAAGAACGTGATATGAAATATTCGATCCGAAATCTAAAGAGCAACTCAGAATTTGAAACTGTTAGTACTGATGAGAATACAGTTTACCCGTTTTAATCAATCTGCACAATTTGACAACAAATGCCGTTTAAAGTCAGAAACATGCTAGCTTCTGGTCTTTTATGAGATTCCTGTTCTTCACTTGGGGCAGATTTTTATAAAAGGTCAAGTTAAACCGATCGTCCACGTTCCTTCCATTAATAGTTCGATTTTTGTGCAGTTCCGTCAAGCAGTAGAAAGTAGCAGGTTGAAATTCCAAGTAAACTTTATGAGCAGTCAAATGATAGTTGTCTTTCAGTTTGGTCAGGTCGTGCACTCCGAATATGCAGGAACTTCGTGCTATCTGACCTCCGCAGTTGAATCTAGACCACACGTCATAGCGCGAAATGAACGGTTTTTGCACTTTGGCGAATTCGTAGCTTTCTAGACAAGAACCGGGAAACAATCCAGGAGCTCTGAGATTTTCATTATGTGCTAGCGTCGACCAGTACAATTCATCTGGAATAAAGGTCAAGTTGGACCATTCCAAGAAGTCCTGCGCAGCTGGGTTCTGAAGCAAAAAAGTCACAAATTCGGACGAAAGGCTAGCTCCAAAACTGCCTTTATAAATGGTCAAATTGTGAGGTGGAATTCGCTTTTTGCCATTGAAATCTATTAGCCAATGACCGGCAAAGTTGACCTCCCGGTAAAACTTGCGCCACTTCCTTTCAATGATTCCACCGTGGGCTACGAAATGACTAGCGTGTCTATATCGATTTTTGCTTATTTTGCTCAGTTCGACGTCATTTGAGCCATTAAGAATCTTGAATATCTGCACCGTTTCGAAATTGGTTTTCAGTGGCACATCGCTCCAAGTCAAGATTTGTACGTATTTCCACGTTTTTGAGGCGGCTTTCAAAGCTTTCAAGCAGTTTACAGCCGACTTTAGGACTGAATGGTGGCCCCAATAGACTTGAAGCAATTCATCAGGAATAATGATGTTCTTAAAGCATCGTGCAAACGATTCCACACTTTCTCTGAAGTACGCAGTGCTTTTCAGATCGTAAGCTATGCAGTAATAATTTTGCGGAAAGTAGATTCCTTCAAACAGTCGCAGTAGTTGTTCAAAATTTCTGTGTGCCAACAGTACAAAGGCCAAAGGATAATCTTTTTCGGTTTGTGTCAAAGGCGATTCTGCAAATGAAAAGCTGGCTTGTAGCAGTGAACAATTAGAGACCAATTTTAGCAATTCAAGCGGTTCGTAGATTTTGCTTGGCCTCCAGTTTATCGCGTTTCTTGTCTCCACAACGTCGCCATCAAAGATTTTCGAGCAATTCAAAGGATAATAGCTAGGTTTTGGAAACAATTCGGAGCCGTGCACGAGACGCCTATCATCTAGAAGGTAGGTTCTAACCATAAGCAAGAAGAGGATTGTGAGAAAAGTTGAACCGGCTTGGTAGAGGCGTTTGTAGCGCATTGAGACGGGTTTACGACATGTTGCAGAAGAGAAACGGGCACGTTAATGTTACACAAGAGAACGCAACGCAGGTATGAGGTCGTGCTGAGAGCAATAAACGATAGTCGTAAACAACTGCCCTTGTGAATTTACGGCCTGGTACCTGACGGTTGGCCTAATCATTACTGAACTCATTACCTACTTTTTCCCTATGCCTCTGCTGGCGATGAGAATTGAAATATTTTAAAAATTTCGAAAACAGAATGCTATCTTTACGTACTACATACGCACAGTGCCTACCGTACGTATCATTGCACGCAAATTAGTGATGTAAAAAATTAATTTAATTGTAATTGAAATTCGCATAATTGGCCCGTTTTAATTTCAATTCAATTAATTTAATTTAATTGAAATTTAAAAGTTGGGCCATAATTTAATTGTAATTTAATTGAAATTCGCCTGGAATTTCAATTATATTTTCAATTATTTCCTGTGGTGAATGTAAGGAAATACGTAAGTATTAGAGGCGCTAATGACTTCAAACAAAAACCTATTTAGGGTTTGTCACCTCTTTGTACTGACCTCACTTTGTTTTGCAATATTTTATGCTCTGCTCTTAATTTTGTTGTTCATAAAAGCCAAAGCAGTGATTTTTTGGATGTATGGTGGGTTTGCACCCCTTTTTGGCGAGGGTACTAAGATGTGATGTTGCTCAAAAATGATGAAAACGTTTAGATATATAGTAAATAGTGAACTAACTGTAAATTTTCCCCAGAATGCCATTTTATGCGTTTTTAAAAGGCAAATTTTTAAAATTTGCTCGCCTGATTATATGCAGCAGGCTAACCAGGTATCTCTTAGCTTTTACATGGACATTTTTCCAAGTCCTGGGTCACTGTCACTGTCTTTTAACAGCAAAAAATACAAAAATTTTCAAAAAATTGAAAAAATAATTGAAAAAAAATTGCATAATTGAAATTTTCCGAGGTTCCATAATTTAATTGAAAATATAATTGTAATTGAAAATAATGGAAAACTATTTCAATTAATATAATTTAATTTAATTGAAATTAAAAACTAAGCCCATAATTTAATTGTAATTGAATTGAAATTCAAATTCCATAATTTTACATCACTAACGCAAATACCTTCCGTTTTGATCCGTTAAATATTCTGGAAAATGTCGAAGAAAAAACGGACGGCGACCTTTTTCACCAATTACAAATACAAATGAAATCATTTTACAAATTCAAATACCAACGGATCGGATTCTATTTCACCAAAAAAAGGATCCCAAAGGAGGAGAAAGAAACAATAAAATAACGCAAGATGTATGTACGTCTTGCACACACCGACAGCAAAAGGGGAGGGTTGTTGTTAAGGAGGCTACCGGACCTTGTGTCTCTTCCTGCTCTATAGCAGTTGGCTACTCCTAGTCCAAAGGACAAAAAGTTACAACAACAACTGTGGGTGACGAGATGACCGATCAATGTGAGACTGAATAAAGTGAAGATACTGTACTTGTGGAATTTTGGAGAAGAATATGCGCTAGGATTTTCGGTTCACAAATGTTTGACGGTTGCAGATTGTCGGACACAATAAATACAATTCATGGTCAGAATTCGTACAACCGATAAAGCATAAGCAACAGTTTGTTGACATTCTATACGTCGTCAGTCTGCTCTTGCTAGTGAGTAGCCGAGCTGATCAGGCCACACAACACAACTGCTTTGTTTTGTCTTCTGTGTGTTGTTTGCAGTGTTTCGAAATCGATTTTTTAACTGTGCTTTCTACCGTTTGTAACGATTTCTATTTTGGTGAAATAGGCCACTAACGCTGTTGTTTGTACTGGCTTTAGTTCAAATCGAATAGAGCTCCGCCTACTTAAAGGTGGCAATCAACATAAAATACACTCGCTCTGAAAGTATGTAAGCCGTTTAATCTCTCGTTGCCATTCGCCAACTCGTTTTACCTTGTCGCGCAGCTGGTGTTCAGTGCGCATGCTACAACAATTTTTGAATCTATTTCACACTTTCGTAACTACTAGGCTAGGCGAATATTGCCGGCTCAAAAATATGTAACCAATTCATCGCAACTTTATGTCACAATCACAGTACTATCTGCCGTCATCGTTGGTGGCTGTTTTCCTGCTGCGGTAGGTCTCTTATTTTTCGAATAGCACGTACTGTATGCACAGTAAAGTGGAAACCGTATACATTTTTGTGCATGCCTGTACTTGCATTTGCCGTGTTCGTTAGTACGTGTGGGCAAGGTCTCAGGCAGAAAATGCAAGAGAAAAAGGGTTGTCGATTACTGAAAAAAAAGCGATTTCGTACTAACGCCTAGTTAAGTGTGCTTGAAAGAAGATAATGTTTCCTTAATTTAATTACCGATATTTTTACAATATAAGTAATCTGCAAACAGTGACTTCTTATGCTGAAGTCTTTCTAAAAAGTAAACAGCAAAACCAGTTTCCGGGAAAACGGTTTCGTCACTGATACCTTCAACTTTGGGTAATTACCGCCGCTCAAAGGCGAAAACTATGACGAAAACCCTTGAAGCTTTAACCAGACGGGTTCACTATGATAGCATAGCAAATTACATATGAACGAAATCACTATCAGAAAGAATATTTGCTATTTGAAAGAATCAGATCATTATTTTGTTGGCCATATTTCCATTTTCTTGGTTTGTTTAGCGACCTGTCAGCACAGTTGACTACAAGATATTTTGCGTGTTTTCATTTGGTGACTAACATTTATATTCAACATCAACATTTTATTTGTATTTCTGTTCAGATCATCGCTCTGCACATGATGAAGAGGCAGATATTTCTCACGCTTCTGGCTTTTGCCTTGCCTGCTTTGCTATTTATTATGAACGCAACAATTTCTAGCAGAGACGAGCGGTCGTGTGACATCAGTTGGTCTTATAGAAACGCAAAATTTGCCATAGAGGGTACTGCTTTCAACGAGTACTGGAAAACCATCTTGGACTCTCTGTCTCTGTCTGGTGACTGTCATTCGAAAATTAGTCCGAAATTAGCTCCGATATTTGTGTCTGCATTTTCCGGCAATCACTTATCAGAAGCAACTCATATGCTGTCATCTTTCGTAAGCTATTTTGCTGAACGGGAAGATAAGCGCACTCTAATTGTCTACGATATTGGCTTGACTAGGCAGAACCGTCGTCAACTAAACCATTACAAAATACACTACGGCGTACTTGTGCGTCGGTTCAACTTCACCAAGTATCCCGACTACTTTCGCAATCTCTTAGAATACCGATGGAAACCGGTTATCATAGCAGAAGTGCTGAAAGAATACCCAGCTATTTGGTGGCTCGATTCGTCTGCTATTTTCGCAAACAAATCAGTCAATATTCAGGTATTCTTTGTTTTCTTTATTTCGTCAGGTAACTCGCGACATTCTTTAGAATCGTTTTATACAGGGTGCGTCAAAAAAAAACAACCCAGCAGATTTTTTGCTGTAGCAACCGCAAATCTCAACCGATTTGAATGAATCCTGCTTTAAATGAAATAAATAAATTCTTGAACGACTGGTCTAGCTTTTATTAAGATGCGTTGCTTGGTTCCTGAGATAATTGCTTTCAAAATCAAAACAGAGATTTTGGCAGTGCACAACAGAGATTAAAACAACCCAGCAGATTTTTTACTGTAGCAGCCGCAAATCTCAACCGATTTCAGTGAGTCCTATTTTATATGAAAGATAAATTAATTCTTGAAAGTTTGGTGAAGCTTTTATTAAGATATGATGCTTGGTTCCTGAGATATTTGCACTCAAAGTCAAAACAGATTTTGGCTATGAACAAGAGCGATTTTTATTATTCTGTTGCACTTCATAATAAAACCGATTCCTACTGCTCAGGGCTAACGTAACGAGGTCTTTCTGGTGCCACAGATGCTTGGTTACTTCATTTGTAAAAGTCTTGTTGCCCCTCAGCAGTAGGAATCCGTTTTGTTGTGAAGTGCAACGGAATCGCTCTTGTTCACTGCCAAAATCTCTGTTTTGAGTTTGAAGGAAAATATCTCAGGAACTAAGCAGGCTATCTTAATAAACGGTACATCAATCTGAACTAAGCATCGTATCTTAATAGGGCCTTCACCAGTCTTTCAAGAATTTATTTATCTTTCATTTAAAGCAGGATTCATTCAAATCGGTTGAGATTTGCGGTTGCTACAGCAAAAAACTCTGCTGGGTTATTTTTTTTGACACACCCTGTATATGAGTCAAGAGCAGTGATAGTACGTAATTTGGTACTACGTACTGTGCATTATAATTTCCTTGACTACATCAGAAAGAATAGTAAAACCAAGAATGCATAAAAGAGTGGCAAGAATGTGCCACTCGGCGGCCAGGCCAGCCGAGTGTCGATGCACTGCACCATAATTACCGGAGGGTCGCGAAATTCGCGACCCTTCCGAAATTGGGCATGCGCTTTATTGCAGCGCAACCTGATTTTTGAGCGGGATATTCAATCTGTCTTTGGGAATATAACTGCCCCCGGTGAGTGAGCTGCCTTAAGTCTACGGAAAAAGGGAAAGAAAGGTAAAAAAGCTGGAATATGCAAGCATGTGGCACGTGTACATGAACAAGCTCGTGTGCTGCGTTCAAAATAGAAAGTTTCACAAATGCAAAAAGCCTGATACATTTTACAGATATCTTGCAATCTTGCCTTGCAATTGTACACTTTTTCAATTATTGTGATGATTGAAGATCTTATACGAAACATGGAATTAATTGCCGTTGTAGAAAATCACTAAAAATATTGATAACGTCATGCTTGCTCAAAAATCAGGTTGCGCTGCAGTAAAGCGCATGCGCAATTACCGGAAGGTCTGAAAATTATGGTGCAGCGCATTGTCACTCGGCCGGCCGCTAAGTGGCAGATTCTTGCTACTCTTTTATGCATTCTTGGTAAAACTGAGGAAAAGATTGTAGGAAGCAGAAAAGTGGACTTCAGAGCGGTCAGTGCAAGTGACGTTGTTCGAAAATTCCAGCCATTCAATTTTCGCTGCCACGCATCCTGACATGTTCCGATACTTTCCAGTTCCCGTAAATGCAGCCAAGACTCTAACCATGTGGTCGGCCAATCACATGCTCTTCTATGCGACCGATTCGGTGAGGAGAGCTGTGCTCAGGTGGTGGGTGTTGTGTGCGTTGGAACGACGCTGTATGGCGCCAAGAGATGCAGCTCTGTCGTGTTCCTTTCAGTCGGACAGAATGAACTTTTATGCAGACTGCCATCGGTACGATCAATCGGCTATCAATTTGTTAATGGCGCTTGCCTCCAACTTTGGCCACAATTCGTATGCTTATCCGTATCAGAAACCGATTGTTATTGTTCGAAGGGCATAGTGAAGCCATTGCAGATACGATAACTGCACAAAAATCAATCTTACTACAGTAAAAGGGTCTGTCCACACAAACTTTTAGAACGGAAGATCTGGTAAAATTAGAAAAGTGGCCAGGCGGAAACTAGCTGGATCTTCGATGGCGTACATCTTTGGAATAGATCGTCAAATCCATGAACCCTTTGCAGGTTTAACATACCTCATGAATGTCTATTAGTTTACCAACGCACAGCTCTCAACGCTAAAGTTCGATTTTCACCTTGACGTAGTCATAAGGGGCAAGACTCGATCGAATGACTCATTATACTTCAGAAAGAGCAAGCAGCAGGTGGGCGAATAAAGTACATTTACATTGTAGGTAGAACAATAATTGGGCCAAAAATATTCATAGAAACTAAAATTTACAGATATTTTTGCAACCATTTCATTTTTATCTAAAAGTAAAAAATGGATAGATGTGTTTTTGTGGACAACACAGTACTGTATTTATGGCATATTTTATGCAATCACACTTGCACCAAGCAACTCACAAAAGCTGCATGTACGTACAACAATGTATACTCAGTTCATTGAGACAATTTGTACATAAAAGGGCCGTACGTGACGTGAGCCTGGGCTTCTCCGGCTTCAGCTCGTTTGGAAAGTTTTCCGAAAAAGCCGGTCTTTTTGATCGATCTGTTTGCTTGTTTCTTAGCTTCTCTCACCGCCTCTATCGCCGCTCGTTCCTTGCGGCTCTCCTGAGAGCAAACACAAGATCAAAATTTCAACAAAACATTTTCACCTACAGTACATAAAATTCAGACATACAGGGTGTGTAAAAAAAACAACCCAGCAGATTTTTTGCTGTAGCAACCGCAAATCTCAACCGATTTGAATGAATCCTGCTTTAAGTGAAAGATAAATAAATTCTTGAACGACTGGTGTAGCTTTTATTAAGATGCGTTGCTTAGTTCCTGAGATAATTGCTTTTAAACTCAAAACAGAGATTTTGGCAGTGCACAACAGAGATTAAAACAACACAACAGATGTTTTACTGTAGCAGCCGCAAATCTCAATCGATTTCAGTGAGTCCTATTTTATATGAAAGATAAATTAATTCTTGAAAGTTTGGTGAAGCTTTTATTAAGATATAATGCTTGGTTCCTGAGATATTTGCACTCAAAGTCAAAACAGATTTTGGCTATGAACAAGAGCGATTTTTATTATTCTGTTGCACTTCATAATAAAACCGATTCCTACTGCTCAGGGCTAACGTAACGAGGTCTTTCTGGTGCCACACATGCTTGGTTACTTCATTTGTAAAAGTCTTGTTGCCCCTCAGCAGTAGGAATCCGTTTTGTCGTGAAGTGCAACGGAATCGCTCTTGTTCACTGCCAAAATCTCTGTTTTGAGTTTGAAGGAAAACATCTCAGGAACTAAGCATCGTATCTTAATAGGGCCTTCATCAGTCTTTCAAGAATTTATTTATCTTTCATTTAAAGCAGGATTCATTCAAATCGGTTGAGATTTGCGGTTGCTACAGCAAAAACTCTGCTGGGTTGTTTTTTTTTACACACCCTGTACATACAGGTTGTTCAATAAAAAACGGGAATTTAGTTCACGCTTTAGTTTGAGCAGGACCTATCTTTTTGCGATTGGTGTCATTTGAAAGAGGGCGCTATATTTGATCGATTGGCAGGTCAGCAGTCAAAAACAAGTCACTGAGTCGGGTACTGTAAGAGTTTAAAGTGAGCCAGTTTGGTACACTGCCATTTTCTCCTGTTTCTTCAGTTTTTTAATGTTTTGTTAATGGATTTTGCCTCAAATTCGGAATGGAGAATGTATGCTAAGTTCCCACAAACACAACTCTTGTAACCATTGTTCGAGAGCTGATTGCTAAATGTGCACGGCCGAACCACTTCAAGGCATTCTCTAAACATACATTCTCCATTCCGAATTTGAGGCAAAATCCATAAACAAAATATCAAAAAACTTAAGAAACGGGAGAAAATGGCAGCGTA
The DNA here is from genome assembly GCA_030248155.1 of Sabatieria punctata. Lineage (NCBI taxonomy): Eukaryota > Metazoa > Nematoda > Chromadorea > Araeolaimida > Comesomatidae > Sabatieria > Sabatieria punctata. The sequence continues at coordinate 105,280 of JASANB010005083.1, read as the reverse complement.
CTAAACTCGCTCAGTTTGACTCTTACAGTACCCGACTCAGTGGCTTGTTTTTGACCGGCGAACAGCCAATCGATCGGTCAAAGTGCCCCTTTCAAATGACACCAAAAGCAAAAAGATCGGTTTACTCAAACTAAAGCTAAACCTAAATTCCGTTTTTTATTGTATAACCTGTATATACTTTACCTGCGTTTTGATGTGGTTAACCAGGTAAGAGATCTGGTCGACAATCAACTGCATGCGCGTGTCTGCATTGTCATTTTCCCACTGAGACAGCGTAAGCGCTCGGCCCAACGGAAAGAATTCCCACCCGCCCTGCTCTACCTAAACTGGCAGCTCCTTTTATAGAAGAATTTAATGGTTCAGTCTTTTAACCATGTCGTGGACGTAGAGTTCCAGTGCCGTCAAGTCGTTGGTCGGCGTGTCACTGAGATGAATGAAAAAGAAAAGGTAAGCCCACATGCTGTGCTCTTCTCTGACGTGTTGCTGGAAGCCCTTGCCGTGGTGTTCAAACTCGTAGCTCTGCCGATTGCAAATGAAACAGTTGCTCCGCATGTCTTGCTCGATTTGGAACTAAAAAGAGCAGTTTTCAGAAACTGCATTTCACTTTCATCTTCTTTTCCTACTTTGGCCTCTCTCAGCTGGGAGAACGTGTCTATGATGATTCCAAAAATCATGTTCAGACCAATTGTTGTAATGAGCGCAAAGAAGCTGATATCAAAGATAGACTTGATGGCGTAGTAGGCAAACCGATTTTGGGGATCGCTCTCCGGTATGTCGAAGTGCTAAAATGTTCCATTTCTGCTTGTCTTCAACTCCAGCATATCTAACAGATCACCCGTCTAAGGGGAAGAAGATTGGGGTCCGAGCCAGAGGGAGATTAATAGAAAATTAGAGTAAATTAAAATTTATTTTCTAAGCTAACCGATATAAACAATATCAGTTATAGGGGGCAATCGATGTAGACTGTCTCTGATTTTAGGTACGTGAACTGCTGGAACGCCCTAGTTGGTGAAGAGAAAACCCCGAAACACCATGTTGTTATGGTCAGGAACTCACATCAGCCATTCCAAACATAAGTCCATTTCTGATCGTCGAGATAAAGCATTCAAACATATTATGACAGTAGAGCTCATTTCCGAGATAAATATTGCGCAGAAACATAAATCCGATCAGAGAATAGATGTAGAAGAATATGACGCCCAGAAAACACACCCATAACATTGAGCGACCTGAAATATTGCACAGTTGCGCCCAGCGCCGTGTGGCGCAGATTAAACTGGCGCCTTTGGAATGGTTTACCGTTAAGAGTGACGGCTTGGATGCAACGTCTGAGCAGCTGGTTCTGGTTGACCACGTGCAACATGTGAATGCAGAAGAACTCTCCCTGATACGCAGTGCCGAGTATGGAGAATAACAATAGTAAAGGATAGTAAAGGCCTTGCATGGAAAACAAGTCCACTGCCAGGTAGCTGTGCTTGGGCAGCTGTTTGTTCTTCCGACGCCGCTTTTTCTCTCTGCCTTTCCACAGAAATTTTCTGAAATGCTTGTGTCAGAGATAACCTTCAGAAAGAATGCTCGACGTTTTCTGCGATCGGCATCCTTTAGGATAGGCAGTTTTTATCAAATTTTATCTGATCAAATTCCTTCCTCTTCACCCCCTCTCCGTCTCGCAGATGAAATGCCACTTGTTTGGTTTTTGTCAGTTTTGTTATTTTAGTCATTTACTGAAAATTGTTTTGCATACATGGACCAGGGGCGGCCTGGGGTGGATTACCCTTGCCCCTCGTTTAGCCGAGCTCCCAAATTTTGAGCAAAATCAGTAACTTTACAGCGATTTTCGACCTTTTTTCGGAATCGGACCAACTCATACCCCTCCAGATTTTTCTGGCCCCTGTTTGTTGTTATGCTTTTTTCTTGATCCATTAAAAGGTTTGCGACATCTGTTGTACGTAAAAGTCAAAGTTGTCAAACCAAGCTGAGAATGCAAGACGTAAGACGTGTAATTAAAACGTACTTGAACCAATTCCAAGCGGTAATCACATGAGCTGGTACTGTGGGCCGATTGGCTAACAGATAGCTGGTGAGCATGAGAGTGCTGAGCACAATGTGAACGGTGCCCAATGAGCGAATAATTGTTTCCACTGCTGTGCTGATCTCTGGCCTGAAGTTTCCGGCCGGAACGCTGTACTTGTAGTCTGTATTGTATTTCTCAGGAGCCATCCAGCCGAACAACACCACTAGATTGATTATGAAGGTCAGCAGCAACAGAGACACATTGAGCAATGTCCAGTTGTTCACCAACCACCGGCCAACCGTCAAGGACTGCACCTGAAACAAGAATATTGGAGAAGATGCATCAACTGTACAGCAGTCTCACTTTGCGCTGATATCTGATGTCATCGCAGACCTCTCTGGCCCACTCCATGAAGTCACGCAGTTTGTTGCTTGGAGAAGAGCGGTCGACTTCCCACTTTACCCTTTCCTTGACAGAATCGCGCAACACGTCTTTGTCCTCAACCGTAAAATAGACCCTCTGCAGTGTATTGCCCTTCTGCAACTCAATGGAAAGCGTGTGAGCCATGAAGTATTGCCAGGCCCCACATTCTGTGTACTTTGTTCGCATGAACCTGAAAGTTCACCAAGGATCAGTACAGAGGCTTCAGAAAGAAATCCATACTTCGGCTCCAGATCAAACGCTCTGCACAGGAGATGATGGTAGACGAACCCGACAGTCATCACCAGCTCTTCGTGGCCAGTGCGGTGCAACAGATGTCTGTTTTGAAGCAGTTTGTACGACTCCATCATCACTTGGAATATGTCATCTTTGCTAACTGCTTCCATAATCATCTTCGTGTGGCCACTCTCAGTGTTTTCTTCTGTCATATCGGTCAGCAGAATTCCGATTGATCGTTTCAGCGCATACACCTCTCCTATGTCGCAGCCTGGGAACTCGCTCATGCGCAAAATGTGGTTGACATGATCAAGAACCTGAAGTACCAACCTCATTATGCACAGAAGGGATATCAGAAGGTATAATTAGATGGTGAAGGGGATGCCCAGAGGAAGGTTCTTATACTTAAGTGGGCAGCAGTGAGAAGGTGGAAAGGCCCTTTTCAGCTTGGCGAAATCCAAACCTTTACTCTACAGGTATGAGTGAGCTTACCTTATGATCAAAGGCAACCACTTGATTTGCCTCATTGCCCTGTACCATCTCGATCAGAGTGTCAATAAGTTGTGTGACCAGCATGATAGATTTTTCGTTCACTTGACCACTGGTCAGCAGCGGCAGAAAGTCACAAGTCTCACCCACAACGTCGATAGTTTTCAAGTTGTCCCACTGATCACGCAGATAGTTTTGTGCGTCCTCATTCTGTCCATCGCACAGTTCAGCCAGCACTTTGAGCACCAGCTGCAAGTGTCCAGTGTCCATAAACTGGTACCTGATGTCAGCACGTTTCTCCTCTCCAGTCCAAGTCAGTTCAGGACCCTAAAGAGAAGAGGATCAATCGATCCACGCAAGATGCACAAGCTATTCAGTACCAGTGGAACGGACATTGAGTATAGACAGTCATGTCTACTCTGTTGTGCAGTCTTTCTCCTGCCAGAAGTTTTGTTTTGCTCCAGGTCCTTGTTTGCAGCCTTGGTACCGATTGTCTGAGTGTATTTGGTGGCATTGACAAGCGCTTGACCCAATGTGGTCACTTTCTCCTTTGATTCAGTTGGTTGAGTGAGCAGTTCATGCAATGCCAATCCACTGGCTTTGGCAGAGAAACTGTCTCTGATTTCCTTCTGGCGTTTCTTCTCATCTGCATGCTTCTTTGTGGCCATTAAGCGGTTTTCGTGCAGAGTCTCCTCAGTCTGACCCATGCGGCCTTTGACATTGGTGAAGAACGGCTCCTCACGACTGCTCAGAAAGATCTTCATGAATCTGTTCTGTACGTACCGGTTGCCCCCATGCAGTGCAGCTGCACAGGTAGCCAAAACTTCACGCGTCAGTGCCTCACAAGAGGAGCTGAGCAGAGGAAGTGTGGCTTCTAGTAGGTTCATGTTGATCAGGGCATTCTGGGTCTCCTCTATCGCATCTCCCTGCTCATGTGCAAGTTTCTGGTTGTCAAAGACGTCTTCAGGCATCTTGACTATTTCGTTGTGCATCAAAGTTCGTAGTATCATCAATGAGCGAATGTTCATTTGCTCATAGCGCAAACGAGTTCTCTCATGATTTGTGGTCAAGATCATCGAGTTGCGCACATGTCTGATCACACATCTCACATCTTTATACATGTCTTCTGGCGATTCGCCATCCACATTAACAAATGTGTTAACCAGTTCCTGCAGTCAACGAATGTTTGACTTGAGTCTCAGAATTTTGAAAATTTCGATAATCAGAAAAGCTTTGCTGACCTGAAACTCCGGGCCCAGAGGTAAAGCATCATCTCCTTCAAGATCGCAGTATTGCTGGTCAGTCGGAAAACCGATTTGTGCTTGCACAGTGTTATCTCCACAGTAAGCTAGTCTCAGATTTTCAACAAAGTGGCAGAGCATCATGTTGAGCCTGATTTCCTGAGCATACTGTTCTCTGTATCGCACCAGTGGATCAGTGGTGCTCTGCAGCAGTGGTTGGCGCAACTCTGTTGGCAAGCGTTCATTGGCTCCCGTATTGCGCCAGACTGTCGTTACGCATGTGACCAGTGTTTGCAAGTGTTCGTGCTCACAAAGACAACTGTGCACAGCCTGGCTGAATGGAATCAAGGCAGTTTGAAGCAAATGGGCGGCTATTTGCTGCTCTGAAACAAAAGCCTGTAACAAATTCTGACTACCTTCTAATTCAGTATCAGCAGTGAATCTAGATTGAAGTATTGCACTGTTTGTGGTTGAGGTAAGCATAAGCAACTGTCCGCAATTACCTGCCATAATCAGTTCGGACACAATAGCAGTCTCCTCAGCATCTGCCAAGAGCTCAGCATTAGCTTCATCCATTTCATTTCGATAAAATTGGCGAAAGAATACAGTGAGGAATGGAAAGGCGCCATCAAATAGGTAGTGCAGAGTCTCCTTGAACTCGCTATCCCTGTCCTCCTTGCTTACATGAATGCGGACAGGTCGCGATTTGAGCATATTTTTGGCCAATGCCTTGTCAGCCTCTATGTCAGTGGTGACTCTCTGGATTGTTCGGCACAAGCTGTCAATGTACATCCAGAGTTTCGGTTCGTGAGCCATTTCCTGAAAATTGTTTTATTTCATTTGCAACAGCTGGAAACGGTTCGCCTCACCTTCAGTTCATATTCAGCAATTTCCAGCTTGGATGTGAAAAACACAGCAAGCAGAAACTGCACAAAGGGTCCGCGCATACCGTCGCAGACATTAGGCAGCAGGATTATGTCAAGCAATTCTTGCAGAGTGAACATTGTTTGACAGATCGACTCCACTGTTTTGTTGTCACCCAGTGAACAATAGGCCAACAATTGCACTATGTTGCAGAAGTAGCGTTGTTGGTCCAACACTTTTTTCTTCTTTTCGTCAGCTGACATCAAATGCATTCGCACCTCGGATGTGGTATCTACCACGAGTTCAATACTGAAAAGCAAACTTCAGGACTCCAGGCTTTGCTGAAAGGGTAATTTCCGAGCGTCATCTTGATGACATTTTTTCTTCCCAGTCCTACCCAAAGAGTTGCGCACTACGGCCTAAACAGCCAGAATAAGCCTTTTGAGAGAAATGTTTACCTCTGTTTGTATTGTAGCAGAGCCTTGATCACCAATTGTTGATTGCGTTTTACCGGGTTGTGGTTGATCATAACAAGCGAGCTAAGCAAACGGATCAAGGTTGGACTTCTGGTCCTGGCCAACTCTCCGACTATGTCTGTTATTTGCTGTGGTGGAATTCTCAAACACAATGCCGTGTTGCCAGCGAAAATCTATAGAAGGTTTTCTGTGTAAAATCACTGCTATGCACCCCTGCATACTTCAACAAATAATTCAGCCATGTGATCGCCAACTCCTTGAGTCTTGAGGAAGGTTGCCATTCGGTCAAACAGTCTCAACTGCACTGGTGGGTTGCCATGGGCCAAGGCCATAAGCAATTGGAAGCAGGACTGATAAACTTGCGCCAAAATCTGCAAAACGTCATATCAAGCAGGGCACAGGATATGCAAAGTCAGAGCTTACATCTTTTTCAGTGTCAACCGATCCAGTGATTATGTCAAAAATGTCACCAAGGACTCCTAAAAAGCACAGCTGAATTTTCCAGTCAAGAACAACAGCAGAAATACCATAATTGGAGAGCATCTGTTGGTTAATTGGATGACATTCATTCAATGGGTCGCCTTCCAAATAGCACAGTCGAGCAAAGCCCTCTAGCAATTCTTTCATCTTGTATCCATTGTCAGCATCTATATTGCCATCTGCCAACATCAACCGTAGCTGTCTCAGGTCTGCGGCTATCTGTTGGTGGGTCTGACGAGATGCATCAGTGAGCAGCAACTGAAAACTGATGTTCCGCTTAACTTGACTGACACATGCAAAACAGTCTTGTTTACCTGCGTTTCCTTCGCATAACCAAGGACATCTTGAAACGAACTGTGATATCTGTTCATCAAGAACATTGCTTCAGCTACCAGGTCCTCAAACTCATATCGACAGAGGTCAAGAGCCACATCAACGAAGTCAGCTGAGACATAGTTGGTGTCAGCAAACATTTTAGCCAGCATATTCACTGCAGCCTGGTTGAGGGTTTCGTTCTCCAAGTCGTAGCTCTCATACAGCAGGGAGGACAGTTCATGTCTGTTTCCACTGCCTTCCTGTGCACAGATCTGCTTAAACTCTGATATGAACCGACTGAGGCGAACCGCAGAGCGCAGGTTGAACAGAAGTTCGGCAGCATGACAGGCCCTGCAGAAGATTTGTTAACTCATGCACTGCAATTGCAACTTCTACCCGATTTTAACAGAAGCCAGAGCTGCATTTCTGGCATTCTTCTCATAGCGTCCAGAGGTGCGGTAAGTTTCCACAAACTTCTGCACATCGCTTGAAGCTTCTGAAATATTATAAGTATATTTTGTAAGCCTGGGTTCGATTGTAAGCTGCAACCTACCGTCCAGGTCCTCCACTTGGTACGGCAGGTCATCAGAACCTTCCAGAAGACCCATGATTGGATCCAAAACAGCCTTGATCTCTCGGAAATCTTCGTAGTAACCCAGCAATGACAACTTGCGAACCAATTCGAGTACCTGAGAACAACACCACAAATATTTCGACTATTACCAGTCATGCGTACTTGAGATATAAGCAAGTTCCTTCCTATTAATGACGCGATCATGGTATCATTTTCCTGCAGGAAGTCGTTTATCCACAATTTTAATGGTTCAATGAAAGGCAGCATGAGTGGGAGAGTGTCAACCTAAAACCTCTGTATACGTTTCTATTTTTGCCCGTTCTTTCCATTTGCCACTTACGACATTGAGCATAGTGGTTTTCTTGCGCGACTTAGGCATCTGAATTTCAGAGTAGTTGTAGACCAGTTTCATGTCTTCCTGAACGAAATTCGTGCCGACATTGATGAACAGATCAAATAACAGTTGACAATAGATGGCGCGAATTTCGTCTGCCAGCTTTCTGTCTGTCAGACAAATATAGCACTCTTCCCACGTGATTATGCCCAGATCATTCGCTAACATCTGGACGACGTTGCCGTTTCTGCCCTAAACTCAGTTAAAAGTGCTCGGGATGACTAAACGAAGGTATAAGCTTACACTGCACAAAGCACCGAACAAAGCCAGCTGATGCTTAAGAAATAAATAGTAGTCCGTTCCATAGCTCTGAAAATGAAGCAGCTTTCTTCACATTATAACATGCATAGAACAAGGAAAGCACTGACCTGAAGAGTGAAATCGTGTAGCACTTGCCAACCCTTTCCATGGTCCCAAGAAATGTAGACAGCGTTCTTTCTCCTTCCCACATTCTGACCCAGTTCCATGAGCAGAAAGACATTTTGGGCACTTCTGATTGGCTTTTCAATCAGTTCCTGTGCGATGTAGTCTTGGTTTCGGCTCAGCGCTGCACCGTCACACACACATAGCGATGCCAGCAAGTCCAGATACCGATAGTTCTAGAGCAGTACAGCAATAGACAAGAAAGAATGCAGCAAGTCTACCATGCTGCGTTTGACCAGACTGCAGATTTTGTCTATGTGCATATGAGTGATCCTATCCACGAGTACTCGGTTGTTCTTCATTAGGTCGACTGTCATCTGAGTAGCAGTCAAGCCGATATGACTCTGAAACAGTGAACAGTTTGACAAGCAACAGCAGGATAAAGTCTTAGCAGGCTCAGCAATCACACCAGTCATGCATGGAACCTTCCTTTGAACTCAAATGAACTCGGGTGATCGGGTGAGGAGCTGGGTGCAGAATGCCAAACCCCCAATTACTGAGTTTTCCACTTAGTATCCCAGGGCATGTAACACTGAAAATCACGTTTCTCATTGAAAACATTGCTGCCAATTAATATCCCAGGGATAACTGGACAAAGCCATAGTCCCAGATGACGAATTAGGGGCGGGGTTGGAAATGGAACGCATAGGTCTCTGATCGTAGGGTAGTAAGGCCCCTGCACATAGGATCGGATCAGAATATCCCAGTGGGATATTAAGGGGGGCTGGATAGTAAGTGGAAATCTCCAGTACATGATTGATAATCAAGTTAGGACTCACAGAAGTGTCTTCGATCTGATTGAGAAAGAAGTCCATATGACGTCCAAGGTAGAGTTCATTTTTTCTGCTCTCTCCATTTACATAAGCACTCAGCAGACTTATCAGAGAGCTGTAGATTGGTTCGAGTGAGCCAGAATTTCCACCCAAAATACGGTTCCCATCGCTGATGGATCGCGAACCAGCATTCTGGTTCTGCTCTCGCTCTGTTCTGCTATTCACATTGGTGCGAAACTTCAACAGCTGTACAGCTATGTCCACGATCTGTAGGAAAATTAGACAGTCATTGATTTGTTTTGCGTTCTTTTATCAGTACCATGAAGTTTCTCAGCAGCTTTTGACGTCTTTTAGAAGGAACTCCATCAATGAAGACAAAATCTCGCAGCTCTTTGATCGCCTGAACTTTGATCAGTTTCTTTCAGATATTTTAAGCCAGATAATACCGTTTCAATTTTGGTTATGTCCCGCGGTTCCAGCACTTCACCTTGCGAAATCTGAAATTTCAAGGCAACAATAACATTCGGATACGCTGAAGCACTGGTAAATTCAAATCATCAATCGAATTTTAACTTGGCCCTAACTAAAAGAATAAACCAAAGAATACGTTGTATCCGAACTTGTGCAAAAAGGGTACCATCCCGGCTGCAAAGTTCATCTCCACTACATTCTCTTCAGCCACACTCTGGATAGAAAAGGCATCATCGTACTTCATCTCCGGACTGCCGCTGATCTGCAGAATGGCTGCCAGTTTCACTGTTAACTGAACTGTCTTTTCAAAAATTTGCCTACCACTCTCCTCTCAGCCGTAGTCCAAGGCAAGGTCTCCAAAGTGCCGAAGTCTTCAATCACAGAGCCAGCTAGACCTGTCACATCATTTTTGACAGTTTTCGATTTGCGGGGCGCGTAGATTTTGTCGCCTGAAGAGCAAAAAATTGATCAGATAAGACGGCCTATCGGGGCCTGGCATCGTTACTGTGTCCTCTGAGCCAAAATCCAGTCGAAATATGCTCGATACGCACAGCTGTGTCCAATGTAACGAAGTCACTGCGCTAAATAACTAAATTGCAGTGCAGATCAAACTGTCACGGGATCTGTGGGGAACGCAGGAGTGGGCATTCCTGCCCCAGTTTCTCAGATAAATAAAAAGTAAACTAAATTTTTTTCATAATTTATCGACTTTTTACCCAGGTCCAATCTGGGTTCTACTAAAATTACCCCGTTGTCCTTTTTAAAGGTTGCATTCGCCGCTGCGTTCATTTCATAGAGCAAATTGTACGGTTTGAATGAAAATAGAGTAGTAGGAATAGCTTACCTTGACAACAGGATGTAAGCGAAAAATGTTGTCGGCATCATAGCCAGTGCACAATCTCAGTTGACCATCTTTGCCGATTGTCAAGTACATTCGAGTGACTGCGTGTCGCAATCGGACCAAGTCATCCCATGCGATTTCTTCTCCTAAATCAGCTTCAGCTCAACTAATGCATCTGACATAAATCGAAACACACCGTCGATAGGTCCGTTTTCGTTTTCGATCTGCCAGTAGTTGATGGCAGAAGTGGAAGGGTACATGGACTTCGGCACAGTCGGGTCCATTCTGCGCACTCGTAGATGAACTGCAAATTCAATGTTCAAGGGTGTGTAAAGAAATCAAACTACGCAGTATGCAGAAAAAATATCTGAACTGGATTATTCTGTAAATAAACAAATCTACAAATCTAATCTGTCTGTTTTCGTGTACAGTACGTACCATCCTCGCCGGTTTCTGTATCGATTCCTTCAACAGCCAGGTAGGCTTCAACTTCGCGATGATAGAATCTGACGAAACTTCCACCCTAGGAGAAGAGTTACGCTCCACAAACGAGGCGGTCTAAGAAAGCAAGATACCCTAACGAATTCCTTTGACTCACTGGCTTTCTTAGCCACCTCTCCATTGCTTTGAGTTGCAGGTGGTGGTTTCAGAGATCTGTAGATGGTGAGGCCTGTTGGCCGTGCTGACAGATTGACTTCGAAACTAAACACCAATTTTAGAAGTTTCCTAAATGCGCCTTGATGTAGGTGCAGAGCCAAGGTATTTCAAAATGATAACGTTGCATTTTGTTGCTCTTGTTTCGGCAATTAGGTTTAATTAGGTTTATCCTGATGCTCTGTTTTTCTGATCTGCTCATTCAAACGCAGATATTCAGGAATGATTCATTTTCTCAACAAGACTCAATCAATATCAATGCATTTTAGCACAAAAAATACACCGCGGTTTAACAGTTGTTTAACAGATTTCAGTTCCTTTAGCGACCGGTTGAAAGATACTGTACATTTATATTTTTTCCTCGCGATTTTTATAGTGGCATTGAAAACCCTAATAGAAAATGTTCAATTTCTCAGGGTTGGACAAGACAGGCACGTATGTGCTATGTTTCAACTTTCAGCTTTTGGTCAACATTTGCCGAAAACGCAGAAAAATGCGACTATTTTTGGGATACCCAGTAGTTTACCAGTTGTTGCACACAAATTTGTTTCCCAGTATGGCTCTGCTACAGTGGAGGTAAGATCCTGGACCCTTCACGCTTTCAAGTACGGTTTGATCGGCCAATTGCACCTTGAAATCTTTCATACAGTATGTACCGATAAAAAATATAATAAAGAACCAATTTACAACTTCTCCCTCGGATTTCACTTTAGACCTAGGCATAATTCGAAAGAATGCACTTTTCGAGTTTTCCGGTCGCAATTCGATCTAAAGCAATTTTACAAAGTTATTTATAGGTAAAAAGTATATACATACTGTCATGTTGCTTGGTTCTGTATGTGAGGTTTGAATAGGATTCACATGTATCCACTTCTTGGTAAAAACGTGCCTGAGCTGCAAAAACGTACATAGACAGCAGTGTAAACTTGTCAAAAAGGAAAGTAACCTGAATAGTTTGACTGTAAAGCACTTGCTTGCCCGTCTGGCGTTCTTGTTCCATCTGATTGTCATTATGTTCGTTTTCAGCCGCTTTCTGCACAAAAACACAGCAACGAACTAATTACATAGGCTGTTTCGTTTCGGAGTGCTACCGTAGCATGAGCTAGTTGCGACTGTAACATAATGTCAGCCGGGTTGCTGTCAACCAATGCGCGAATTCTTGGCAACTTTTTCTGGCATTTGTACCGATGCGGCACACAGATTTGGAAGATTATTGCTGCAATAATTCATGGTATAAGGTATAGAATTTTGCTACGTACCTTGACAATTTGGCAAAATGGGAAAGTCGCGGGACTGACCAGCACATACCGATAGTTCATTGTGAATTGAACTAGAACATAGTAACTGAAATTTCCCGGCAATAATAGGTAATTTGTCTTGAATACCTCGATTGGTAGCTAGCAATATAACCGCGTTTTTCTTCGTCATAAAGACAGATAAAATCGCCAATGCAAAGCGGCTGCTGTTTGCCTTCAGCCATAATTTTAGCCACAAATCTTTTACTGGCACCAGCACTAAACCAAGACTGACAGAGAGGAAAACTACTACATAGTGGTCGGACGCCGCTGAGAACGTGTTCTTATGGCCGACGCAGTGGTAGAGAGAGAAACTGGTTTATTCCGTTTCGGTTTAGTACTACGTATGTATATGTAGTGATGGATCAGTCACTAAGTAAATATGCACACTAAGACACACCTTTATAAACAATCTACTAATTTTAAGTAACTCAAATCAATCAAAGACATCGAGAGTAAGTGCACAATCAGGCTGACTGCAATTTACTCATGCTTGTATTGTATGTACAGTAAAGACACAAGAACAGATTGCATAGTAGCCATGTGAGTCATTGACCATCTAACCCCGTCACTTCCAGTGGAGCACCCAGAATTTTGAAAAAGAGAGGTTAAAACATACATGTAACAGGTCATCCGCTGAAGGTGGAGGGGGGTTGGGGGTCTGGTGCCGTCCGGGGTCTGAGCTCAAATTGAGGGGGTTTGGCACTAAAAAAACGTTCAAAAATTGCAAAAACTCGCAACTTTTCGGCTAAAAATCCTAATAAATCGCTCAAAAGGTGCTGTTTTACAGGCGATTTTGGCAATTTTTGTGACTGAAATTGCAAAGAATCGCAAAAATTTGCTCAAAAAATTACTAGCCAGAAAAATCAGAGAGGGTCCCCTCCGGGGGTTCTGGCCTAAGTCGAGTGGGGGGCAGGCCCCCAGACATCTGTTACAACTGTGCGTTAAAATTGTTTTTCAAACATTACAAATTCAAAAAGCATACCGAGGACTAAAATAAATAGTTTTTGGGGTAAAATTGTTTTTCAAACATTACACCTTCAAAAACGCATTTTAAAAGCATACCGAGGACGAGGACTAAAATAAATAATTTTTGGGTTAAAATTATTTTTCAAACATTACACCTACAAAAACGCATTTTAAAAGCATACCGAGGACTAAAATAAATAGTGTTTTAACAGATACATAACACAATCTATTGGTTTTTCTCATTTTTGGTCGATTGTTTCTTTCTAGATACCTCGGCCAGGAAGGCGTGTACCTGGTCACTTCTATAAGAAATAGGATTATTGCGAACATTTGCAGCTGATTTAGTCCTCGTAACTGGCCAAATCTTCCTGAAAAATAGCTATACGTACTGTACTGTACCGTACAGTAAGGAAATAAACTATACTGCATGTAATCCCGATCCACTACTTCCGCTGGCCATCGCTTGAGAACTGTAGCTGGTTTCGCTGGAAACCGGACTGGGTTTCAGTTTGTCTTCCAGCTCTTGAATGGTGCTTTTGGCATCGCGCATGCCTTGTTTGTACCCCTCCACTTCAATCTGCAGTGCGTTGCAGAATTTCTCCATTCCCACCAGCCTACTCAGCGCTTGTCGGCTTTGCGCTGTCGCCTCACACTTCATAATCAAAGCCTCAATCCTGCAAATAATTGGTTATCTCAGTTCTTGATAATAGTCTGCTTACTTTTCTCTGTCCATTTCTACGCCCTTCTCCAGCAGTTTTTCGTTGGTTTTCTGAGAGTCCAGCTTCCACTGTCGCAATTCTTTGATCAACCGATCTCGGTCCGTTCTCTCGGCATAGAGAGTGGTCTGAATGCGGGCCATAGAACAGTGGGTTTCTCTCAGCTGAGTGCTTAGACGCTTTTGTTCCTGTAAACCACGCTGTTCTAAGTTGAGAAGTAAACGCAGACCTGACTTCAGAGCTCATTTCCAACGCCTGGTTTAGTCGCTCTATTTCTCGGCGCATCATGCGTTTGTCTTCGATCAACTCTAGTTTCTGACGCTCCAGATCCTCGATTTGGATTGCTACAATGACTAACTGCATATGGATGTACAACACTTTGTCAACACGACACAAGACAAGAATACAGAAAAATACAAATACTTTTGCGAAATAGTACAAAGACTACAAATCAAAGAAAAATATAGCGAGCGAAAAAAGACAACAGAGGATAGCTCAGCTTCTTTAAACGGAATCAAAATGCGAGTATTAAAATAAAAAATTACAACAAGACAAGAAAGAAGAAAACACAACAACTTGAGAAACGACCACAAAACACAATAAAACTAAAAAAGACATGAGAATACACAACAAAAAATAACAAAACACAGTCAGACACTAAGAAGAGAAAATACTAAAAAAAAAAACCAACAAAACTCAATAAGATATGACAATACAGAACAAAGATAACAAAACACAACAAGACATGAGAAACGACCATAAAACACGCAACAACACTCAAACAGACATGAGAATACACAACGAAAAATAACAAAACAGAGCCAGACACCAAGAAGAGAAAATACTAAAAAAAAAAAACCAACAAAACTCAATAAGATATGACAATACAGAACAAAGATAACAAAACACAACAAGACATGAGAAACGACCATAAAACACGCAACAACACTCAAACAGACATGAGAATACACAACGAAAAATAACAAAACAGAGCCAGACACTAAGAAGAGAAAATACTATAAAACCCAACAAAACTCAATAAGATATGACAATGCAAAACAAAGATAACAAAACACAACAAGACATGAGAAAAAACCACAAAACAAGCAACAAACCTCAAACAGACATGAGAATATACAACAAAAAATACAAAACACAGCAAGACACTAAGACATTAGAAAATTCAATAAAACACACAACAAAACTAAAAAAGACATGAGAATACACAACAAAAAATAACAATAACAAAACACAGTAAGACACAACAGATCATTACAAACCGCAAACCGAAAACAGAGCAAAACCTAACACAACACAATGCAACAAGACACAACAGATCATTACAAACCGCAGCAAGCAAGATATGAGAAAGCCCATTAAGTCATAAAAGCAACAGACATTCACTGACCTGCGATGTCCAGTTCAGCTGACTGTCTAGCAGAAGTTCTCCTTCTGCCCACCAAACCAGCTGCTGCTCTGTCCCTACTGGGCGAGGAAGAGCTAACTCGTCTCAATCCGCTTTCAGTCAACAATTCGACCGATTCCGACTTTCCTAGACGCCGCGGTTCGAATGACTCCAGTGGTTCGGTGTAGAATTGAGCCTTCAGCTGCTGGTTCTCTGTCTCCAACCTGCAAACAAAGATCTAGATTAGAAAGGCAACTACTGATCAGAAATTACTTGAGCGCCTTTCGGTGGAGAGCGTCGTTCTTCTCAGCCAACATATTCATGTGTGTTTCGTGGTTTTCTTTCATAGCTTTCACTGCTTCTTCGTGTAAGACGTTCATTCGTTCCATCTGATCTCTGACGTTACTGATCTCTGTATCTTTGAGGCTCGATTGATTCATCTACATTTCAGGTGCCAATTACTGTACAGTAAGTAGTAAATTTACAGTTTCAACAGACAACAAACTGAGCTGATCAAGGGCCGTTTGTCCGGCTACCGCCCTACCCCGTAAATACTTGGACGGGCCCAATTTATGGACACTATTCTTGAAACTAAACAGTGTCTAAAGGCTGTACAGGCTAAGCTAGGTTTTGCTGCCGAATTGCGAGGGAAGCGGCGTGCATCTCACTTATATGCATGACGCGCTGATTATCCGATTAGATACAGTGACACTATCCCTCACTTATTTGGAACCGTGGGCTTCTATTCAGCACTGTGATTAGGTTTTAGGCTTCTACATAGGTAGGTTCGGGATGAATGAATGAACCTTAGGATGAAATGAAGTTAGACTTACTTTTAGATTCACTCTTAGTCTTAAGTTAATATGGTAGGTTTCCGCTAAGGGGGGTGTCCCACAATTGCCGAATGTTTTCTCAGAAAATCTGCAAATTGCTACCGTAGTATCTCATGTTTTCGTGTCGAAAAACCCAAAGACTATGTCAAGTACGATAGCTAGAAACAAACGGATCAAAGAAAATCGAAAAATTTTTCACAAAACAGTAACTGAGTGGATTCTGAATAAACCTTAGGGAACAATAGCCAATTAACCTGCAGCTCAAGTTTTTCGGTGAGCTCTTCGACTTTGTGACACAAATCCTTGTTGTCCTCTCTGTACATGTGAACTTCCCGTTCCAATCGCCGTCGTTCTGACCTTTCAGCCGCTAGTTCCAATTCCAAGTCATTCACTTTTGACTAAAATACCGATTTTGAACTTCTGATACTAGCGAAACACCTAGGAGAGGAGGTACTTGGGCAGATCCGATCCGATCCGATCCGATCCGATCCGATCCGATCTGGCGGGGGGGGGCGTACGATGTACGTACAGCCCTACGATCAGACCTGCACGGTCCATTTCGTTACCCCTGATATCGTCATCTCGGACGTTTGCCCTTCTTTCACTGCCAAGCCACTCAAGCCATGCTGTTGGGCGCCAGGTACTAAGAGAGTGCCTGGCGTGGTGACGTCATGGTGCCGACAGCTCCCAAGGGCCGCCCGGCGTACGGACGAAACCGGTATTAGCCTTATTGTTGGTTTCTCAGACGGCTCCTGACGTCGTTGATCTTCCCTCCAACGCGGCATGCTTTTTGGAGCGGCTTTCGGTGCAACGCCAGATCCAGTTGGTTCCCATTTTACCTACTCGCTGTAACCAGTTTTCGGTGGCCTGGGTGGAGCTTTATGCCGACGACCAACTCTTTGCGGCAAGAAACTTGCCCCGCCGAGTGGATGAGCGCACGACGTCGCGCACAGTGGCCATGTGGCCTAAACCACTACACCAACTGTGCCGGCGTACTTGGGCAGAAGCAAACTGTACAAATTCTAAGCATACTGTACAAGAAACATTCCAACATTTTGCAAAGGCGGCGTAAAATTTAAAGAGGCCTGGCCTTCTTTTGACTGATTAAGCAATCTTGAGACCCTGTTCATCGCTTCTGAAACCTTAATTTAGGTCTGAAACCTGCAGATATAAATGTATAGTTGACACCTGAATTTATGTACTTCGGATGGAACCCAAAATAGCGTTTCGAGGTACCCCAAAAATCCGACTAGATTGAGCAAATTGTCCGAAAATTGGGTCTGGCAGGTAAACCGCCTTTCCCTCCAACTACTGTACTGTAAGTGTCGGAGATACTAAACTGGCATTTCGGATTTTTTTCCGACAGAAACGAAATCGAAGTGGTATACAAAAATGTAGTGATAATGAGGTAGGCACACTACACTAATTGCAATTTTGCAGAAAGAGCTTCAATTTAGGCTCTTTATTGTGTCAAGTATGTGGTTTAGATTCCAGAGAACCTTGCGGCTATTCAGCACGCTCTGACACACCTACTGTAGGTTTTTACAAGGACTTTTACCTTCAGTGAGCGATTTTCTGCTACCACTTTTTCGTAAGCTAGCTGTTTCACAGCCGTTTCTTTCTCATGCCTACAAAACAATTCATTGATTCCTTCTCTGGAAAGAAAGCTATCTTATTCCGTAAGTAGACCAAACGGTATTATTTTGTTTGAAACAGCTATACCGTTGCACTGTACTGCTAAGTTGATCGACTTGTCTTCTGAGTCCTTTTATTTCAGCCATCATTTCTCTATCCTTTTTGGCATTTCTTTCTGACAAGTCTTCCAGACAGGCTTGCAATCGATGCAACTCATTCTCGCTCTTTCTGTTGTGCTCAATCTACAGTAGTTTCACTGCGTATTAGAAACCATTACAAGAACCTATTTTACTTTAGTTTCCAGTAGGGTTTCGGTTTCTTGCAGGCGTTGCTCCAATCCTCTCATCTTTCCATCTCTGCAATGGATGGTATTCTCTTTCTCTGCTAAGAGTCTTTCTTTTTCTTTCAATTTACTTTCCAACGATCGAATTTGACCCTAAATACAGTAACCTTTTGCCATTTTGTTTTGTTGTCATTTTATACTTCTCTGCTATTGATCAACTCTATTCTCAACTGCTCTATTTCTGCTCGCAAACTTTCGTTCTCCGTTGTGACTTCAGCTACTTTCTGAATAAATTTACATAAATGAACTGAGCAAAAAATGACAGGTAAACTTGTTTCAGTTCTTCGTTCTCCTCTTCGGTCGTAAGCATTTTCTGGTGCATCAACTGCGTTGAGTGTCTGACAGCCGGTTTAACCTAAACTTGACAGTTCTCCGTTTTTTATGTACTCTTGAGACTGTAAAGAGAGATTATAAATTCTACTGAAGGGGAAAATTCAATCAATTTCCACATCACATAATTTCCTTCATATTTTTTCTCGAAACCGTGAAAACCGTATAAGCAAAATAGATTTTAGAGCTAAAATTTTGTTCCATGAGATAACAAAGCCAAAGTGGACTAACCATTATCAACAGTTGTAGCCAATGCCAACAGCGAAGCTGTACCCAAAAGCGGACATTTCTTTGCAGAACGCCTATGTATTCTCTGAAATACTGACCAGTTAGAATTGAGACTAACCGAAACTTCCACACTTTTTTGTCTCCAATTCCTTCCATTCCTTTCTGACCAGGTAGCTGCGAATCTGAGCCTGCAGTTTGGCTACGCTATCGTTCAGTTTATTCGTGCGATAGCTTTCCAGATAGCCTAGCACTCCAACGCGGAAGAAGACCTGAAAATCAAAACCGAAGGTGTACGATTTGCGTATAAAGGTGTTATTATTTATTTTACTTTTGTGACGCCAAACGCGTACTGCTTATTAGGAAGTAATTGACAAGCTTCGCAAATGAGCTTGGCCATTTTTTCGGGGTCGTCTGGTCTGTCCGAGGTCGGAGCCAAGATGGAGAACCGCTTCACGAAGTCGTCGTACTCCCACCGGTTCGGGTAGCCCTGGCAAATTATGCGCAGTCCCTCGAGAACGCCGTTGCACCGTAGTTGGTGCAGCAGCAGTGGACCATCAATTATTCCTTAAACAACTACGTTGTACTTGCACCATATTTACATGCACATTGGTGAAAGAGAAAGACTGAGATTCTGCCCATAAATTCGTTTTGTATGCCGTCAGCTTGGAACCTTAGACTGTGCTGTCGTTCTAAGGCTTTTTTGAAGGCTTTTTTGTTCTAAGGCTTTCAACCGCTTACGGAATCCTTTTCGGTTGAATGTACAATGTACGTACAGCAAATGCTGGGTAGTTGTGTTCTCTCCTGTGCTTATATAAATGTAGCTATTGCATCAGCTTTCAGCTATATTTTTTCTAAAATAAGTTCATTTTAAGTTTTCTGTAGTTTTGTTTAGCGTTCGTTAAGCCTTTCCGTTTTATGTTCTCCTACTTCACTCTAAAGAAATTTGTGTTTTCCTGAGAAGGAACAGGAACAACAGAATAGATGCACTTAAGAAGGTGCTTATTTTGCCTAAACGACCCCGGTGATTTTGAAAAAGCGTAATGCAATATACGTTTGCATTGTACACGGTACATGAATTTTATCAACGCTTTGAAATACCTGGTTTCCGTTCGTGATTTGGCACGATACATCGGACGAAATGTGGTGTGGTCAGGTTGAGAATGCACAACAAATTGGCCAGTTGTTCCTATTTGCACCAACAGTTTTTCTAGCGCCGTATTGTTTTGGCACATACAATAGTAAAGGGTCCGTCAAAAAAGCAACCCCGCAGATTTTTTACTGTAACAACCGCAAATCTCAAGTCAACCGATTTGCATGAATCTTTTTCAAATGAAAGTCGAATAAATCCTTAACACATGCTAAAAGTTTTATTAAGTACTCTGCTTAGTTCCATAGATATTTGCCAACAACGTCAGAACAGAGCTTTTGGCAGTGAATAAAAGCAACAAGGTAATAAAAACAATCAAGCTGAATTTTTACTTTTGCAACCATAAATCTCAACCGATTTGATTGAATCCGTTTTTGAATGAAAGATTGATAAATTCAATTTAGATTTTGTTGACATATTCTGGTTATTCCTGAGATATTAGTCCTCAAAGTCAAAACAGACTTTTTGGCAATGAACAATAGCGATTCGGTTACAATTCATAATTCATCATCAGAATGAACCTCCTTAGCCGTCAGCAGAGAAGGCATCTGTGCAAGGGAATAATAAAAAATCACTCTTATTCACTGCCAAAATCATTGTTTTGACTTTGAGGACAAATACTGTATTTCAGACAATCAAGCAGAGTAGCTTATTGAAACTTGCATAAATCTTTCAACAATTTAGTTATCTTTCATTTAAAACAAGTTCAATCAAATCGGTTGAGATTTGCGGTTGCTATAGAAAATATCTACAGGTTTGTTTTTTTGACGGACCCTATAGTTACGTATGTACAGTACGTACCCTGAAAAGAAGAGAAACAGTCGAAAAGGCTTTCCGCGACTTTTGGTCCTCTTCTATCGTTTCGTCTGAAAATCGGTGATTGGTCACCGAATGGTTGTCAATTAATTCACCAAAACTAAACCTGTTTTGAAACCGGTGTTACCATAATAGGTCCAGATTTCTTTGATCAAGCAATTTTTAGACCGTTTGAACAGGTCGATCACGCACGAGTTTAGTGTATCTTTGTTTTTCTCAAGCCAATTATCAATGTTGTAATTTACCTAAAAAGTGTGAGTGTATGTACAATTCTAGGGTACCGTAGGTAGAGCTTATGTACCAAGCCAGCGTAGTGTTTTATAGAGAAGTGCGCTTTTGATTTGGGTCCTCCTTTCGGTTTGGCGAACACATCCGATTTTGTTAAGTGCTGCGAATTGACCTTGTCCAAAAAGGCAGTTTCAGTTCCCTTCGGCATTATGCACTCTTCTTCCAACATGGACAAAATGCCCAGTGGCTTCAAAATAATTCAGCAGTCATAAAACTTCACGCAACAGTTACCTTTTCTATGAGATCAATGGTAGGCTGCAAATCGAGAGCGAAATCCATCATTTGCCATTCGATTCCTTCCAGTTCGTAGTCGTCTTGTTCGCGCACGAACATGTGGTGGTTGAAGAAGAATTGCAACTTTTCGTTGGTGTAATTGATGCAAAGTTGTTCGAAAGTGTTCATCTGAAAGCAGTTTCTTGGCAGAGTCCCTCTGCCGGGAGGAGCGGCTAAGTTCTTAGGCGAACTCTGTTGCTTCCAGTGATGGATTAGCGCGCAAAAGTCTGGTCGCTAATGAAGAATTACACCCGTTTTATCTTGCTTCTCCAGGCAAAACAATCGCTTAGCTTTGTAAGCCGCTGCCATCAGTCGTCAGCCAATTTTTACAACTCGTTAGACCAGGAAGTTTACGCAACGTAACGTCTTCATCTCTCAAATTGTAAAAAAAACAAGCAACCTCAAAAATCTCGAATCCGGAGATGTCCAAAATTCCAATGAAGTACCGGTTTCTTCCTCGCTTAGATTGACTGGTCAAGGCAGTGTTACAACGTTTGACCAACCAGCGAAACTGTTTCTCGTAGATTGCTTTAGTCAACGATCCCACTGAATTCATCACCTGATTTGTGACAAATTATGGATTGGCTTTAGATTTTAGCGGCTCAACCTGTTCTAAGTTTCGATTTTGTTTCACGAGCTCGCCACGCACGGTAACAGTCGGGGAGGTGAGAGCCTCCAAAAAGGAAATCGTGTCCACTCCAAGAAGAGAACAGACGCGATCAGGTTCTAAAAAGATTTTTTGAAATTTTGAACCTCCTTTTCTCAAGTTTACTCATTGACCTCAGGAGGGAAACGGGGCAAATTATGTTCAATTTCCAAACTTATACCGATGATACTTTCCGGCGAAACGAGTTCGTCGTCTTTGTGTTTGGAGCGGAACTTTATCTCTCCCATCAGAACTGAGGCAGCAGTCATTTTGTAGAGTGTCAGACGCTCCGAATCGGCAAACTTCAACACCTTGAAAGCCCGCTGAAATGAAAATTGCAACCTTCCGTTAAATGGTTTTAAGCTGAACTTGAACCCGTTTATGTTGTCTTTTATATAATCGATTTATCTAACCTCTGTGTGCTTCATTTCTTCTGCGTCATCGATGTCATCCACATAAGCCATTCCCTTGCAAAGGAAACGGTAATCCTTAGGATCACCACTGAAATTCAGTTGGTCTAGAAGAAAGCAAATTTATCTGTTTTCTCTTGATAGAAGCAAGTTTTTTGCTACCTTGAAGTTGTTCAGAAGCAGCCGAAGATAAAAGTTGATAGAAAATGTGGTAACTGCGTTCGTTGGCAGCTTGGTGAACCAGACGTGACTTTTCCAACAAATCTGAATACGTTCAAATACCACCTAATGCACATGTTTGTCCTGCTGTACAGTCAGGCACTTAACGCCGTTTATGGTACCCATACCTTCGCATTGGTACCGGTGCCATACTACCATATACGGTACCACTCTGTTCAGATTTTGTACCATATATGGTAGTGGTACCATAAACAGCGTTAAGTGCATGACTGTTGTATCTACTGTACATGAATCGATCATAGCCTTCGAGACCTTTCCATTTTCATTGAAATAGATATGGATGAACTTTCCCTAAAAACCAATACATCCTCCGTTTTTTTGTAGAAATAGAAAGTTCAGATTACGAAACGAGATGAGTTGTCGTTGTGTGCGCTCTTGGCATTTCCGAACGCCTCCAAAAGTGGATTGGTCTCGCAGATTTGCTCTTCCAAACTAATTCCACTCTCGTGGAACTTTTGACCGGCCACGATTGTAAAGTACTGCATCAGTTTCTTCGTATTCTCTGTCTTTCCAGCTCCACTTTCACCTCTGAAACATACCAACAATTTTTATGGTTCCTTAAATACATGTAACAAACAGGGTCCGCAAAAATACAACCCCGCTGATTTTTTACTGAAGCAACCGCAAATCTCAACCGATTTCAATGAATCTTGTTGTAAATGAAAGATAAAAAAATTCTTCAAAGATTGGTGAAACTTTCATTAAGATACTCTGCTTAGATCCTGAAATATTTGCCCTCAACGTCAAAACAGATATTTTGGCAATGAACAAAGCTATTCCATTGCACTTCCCACTAAAACAGATTCCTACTGCTGAGGGCTAACGAGACTTTACTGGTGAAGTAAACCGAGCGTGTGTTTCTCCAATAAAGTCTCCAATAGCCATCAGCAATAGTAGGAATTCGTTTTGTCATGAAGTGCAACGGAATAATAAAAATCAGCTTGTTCAAGGCCAAAATCACTGTTTTGTCTTTGAGGGCGTATATCTCAGGATCTAAGCAGAGTACATTAATAAAACTTTCAGCAACCTTTTAAGAATTTATTTATCTTTCATTTAACAAAGGATTCATTCAAATCGGTTGAGATTTGCAGTTGCTACAGCAAAAAACCTGCGGGGTTGTTTTTTTGGCGGACCCTGAATACCAAAAAGTGTCTTAGAATAAAAACAGACGTGATGAGAATTGATTGGTTCTCGCGATGCTGCATCATATCACTGTAGACATTGTCTGCCACCGAATAAATATGGGGAGGCATTCGACTCTGCGTTTGACCTTTGTACAATAGAACAATTTTCGGACCGTAGATGGGCAGCCACACCCACGGGTTAACGGTAATGCAAAATAGACCAGAGTATGTCTAAAAGATATGTCTAATCTACTATTTTCCATACTGGTTTACACTGTGCTGCAGTTTACATGGATGAAATTTCGCTTGAATCTCACTCTCAAATTGTGCAAAACGCCAGCCTCGTTTATGTGCGTAAGCATGGCCAAATCTTCGCAACCGTCGAAACAGACAGGGTTGGGCGTTTGTGCCAAGGCACTAGCCACACGGACCTAAAACTTTTGTTGATAGACAAACAAAACAAAAGTTAAAAATATAGTGGACACGGAAAGGAAAGCGCAAGGAAATAACCACCTTTGTGAATGAATAATGCTTTTTTGTCGCTACTGCCGTTTGGCGAAACAAGCGTAGAATTGTTTCAATTTTGCTCTCAGTTCTAAAAGAAAAAGCTGCACCTCTTTTCTGTTGGCAGTAGCAACAATGTTTTCCCCGTCTCGTTTCTTCACAGTTGCTAGAACAAAGCCGTCTTTGGCGTCCGGAATCCAAACTGCTTCTGAATCTCCGGTCTAAGCATCGATTTGGAGAACTCTCAATTGGTTTTATATTCGCCATAAGGTAGGCTACCTTCCGACTGACGTTCTTGTCCAGTCTGGCTGTCCAAGAAGTGTCGCCCTCGGATGAACGCAACAATGGCCATTCCTTTTCACGCTCCGGGTTTGACACCGCCACCAGATTATAGCGACAGTCCTAAAATAGTTTTAGAGGCGATCTGTTAACCATTTTCGTGCAATTTTAGGTACATCAAGTTTCTAGAAAGCGTAAATCACTGTAAATTAGCCGGGTTAGCTGTAAACTAGTCATGTAGCCCATAACTCCCTATGAAATTTGAGTAGGCTAGGCTTTAGATAAACAAGTAGGAATTCGGCAACTCGTAGCTACCAATCCGAGGCATTTTTGGTTAGAAATTTCATTTTCTAAAGTACAAACAAAAACTGAAAATTAAAGTGCTGCAGAGAGGAGTTCAAAAGCGATTATTATAAGGTCGGTTTACCTCCAGCATGCGCTGTAGGTTGACCCATTCTTCAGGTACGTGGTCAGTCAACTGGGTCTGATTTGAGTCTGCCATAACTACGGTATAGAAGCAGAGGAATGTCAAGTCAAAGAACAACTCAATAAACCGAGCCCAGCTGTCGACACCGACTGCCGAGATCTGAATGAGACGTCGGTAATCACCAAGTGGCAGCTGTTTTACACCAAACTAATGATGCTCATCAATATTAGGTGTTTTGCTTGTGTTCAGAGCCGACTCGCACCTGTAAGTAAGGTGCGCATTGAATCTTTGCCACAGTTCATTCACTCTCCAGCCACAAATTGCTGATGTAGCTCAAAAAGCTAACCTTCAAGCTGATTACCAAGTTACTGTTGCAGTTTAAAGCAACCGAAAGTCGGAAAGCTTTTAGCGCCGGCGATAAAATAGCATAAAAACCAGTGCTTTAGAGTCTAATGGTCTACTAAATTTCGAACTGCGTCAAAACACTCGGGCCATACCAACTTTTTAGCAGCAGACTCTCTTGCAGAGACAAGATTTTAGCCCAGATACAAGCCCAAACAACTGCATATTTTATGCTCCAGATTCACAGTGACCCTTAAACCACCAAGAAGGCATGTCGTAGGTTTTACGTTCTTGTCCACGATTTCTGAGTGCAAGACAGAGTTGTCTCAATCCAGCAACAGTTTGGTTAATCCAAAAAGAGTTGGTCGTATCTAGTAGAAAGTGTTCAGTCCAGCTAAAGTACTCCAGGTAGGCGGTGGCGTTGCTGTCCAAGTATTTCAGGTAATCAGCTAATGAATAGAAACTGCTAAAGTCTCTGACATCTATGTAACTTTTGGCCGGTAGGATTTTGGTGTAATTTGCGCCGCCGAAAACCACCGGAACCATTTCGCTTTTCATTGCTAATGCCAGCTTCTCGCTGATATAATCGGTGCAAAGTGCATTCTCGAATGAAAGGTAGAACTTGTAGCTTCTGCCCAGTGCTTCGTAGCATAATTCACGAGTTTTCAGCTGGCAAGACAAATTGCCACATTTGCCGTAAACGTCTATAGGCACCAGTTCTCTCAGAGAAGCCGCAATATTCTCACGTCCACTGAACGCACGGCAATTGCTTACCATCCAAGCTGCTAACTTAGTCTTGTTTGCAGAAATTTTTTGCTTCCACTGCTTCAAAGGAGCTGATCTACGTTTGAATTCGAAATAGGGAATCGGGAAATCTGAATCCAGTCGGTAGGTCATCGTTCGGTTGAAGCCGATTTCGTTCCATTTTGACATGATTAGGGCAGACATTTCTGAAACGATCTATTAGTCCAAAGTTCCCTGAAACTGAAGTATTTGGTGCAAATTTTTTCGGTGATTTTTTGCCTTAAGTTTCAGAAAATGACGACTGAAACGAAGACTAACCAATGAACGCTGGAGATTCAACATTCAAGAAGACCCACAACTGACGGTTTGATCGTTTAAAGGATCTGATTTGTGAAGCAATATAGTCTATATTAGAGTAACCATTCACAACAATGGCCTGGGCTTTCGGCACCAGAGATTTCTTGTAACACGGAGCTTTACACCCCTCTGGCAGCTTGGCAAAGTTGTAACATTCATTGTAAACCAAGATGGTAACATGATCGGACTTAGCCAATCTATACAAGCTGAGAGTGGAGAAGGAATGGAGGATTGGTTTGAAAAGTGACGCAGGATTGGAGTAAATAGCGCAGTAAAACAGTGCACCAGAAAGAAGGCAGAAAAGAGGTATTTTAAACATGAGGCTGCGACACTGGCGGCCGCCAAACTGACACAGGCCATTTTCTTTGACCGCCACCTCAAACGGACCGTAATCGCTCGTAATACTCCTAGAAAAAGTGCTCCGACTTGGCCAATGCCGAGATGTTTGCGTTTCAAAAAACAGCGCTCAATCGCGACACAGACTTGGCGTTCCTAAAGAAACATTTGCGCTTTTTTGCCACCGAGTTACGTAGAAGTCGGTCAAGTTTGTGCAGCCAACGAATAATGACACGGAACGATTTTGCGGAACGGAATAATTCATGCGTATTTCGGTCAAAATACAGACACGGTATGGATAATTTCTTTTAGAAACAAACGTACTGTATGTCAGTCGCAAAACTTTTTGTTTTATTAGATTGTTGCCTTAGTCAGCAACTTTTTAATAGAAACGGTGGAATAAGAAGCATACACGTAAACCAGATCATCGGTCTACGAGGTAAGCGAGCCCAAACTGACTGGAGATAGAGTAAAAATCGATAGTAGTTTCGAGCTAAAAACGGTGAAAACGCTAACCTGGGCTTAAATACACATAAGACTCGGTGTTTTATAGGCTATTTTTGTTTCTGAATCTGTAAAAAAACTACATTGTACGTCCCAGAAAAATCGGAGAGACGTTGAATGAGGGGTCGCGAGAGGGGGTGGGATCTGAAGTATACATGTAACAGGGGGTCTGCCCCCACCCGACTTAGGCCAGACCCCCGGATGGGGCCCCCTCCGATTTTTCTGGCAAGTAATTTTTTGAGCAAATTTTTGCGATTTTCCTGGAAATTTCAGACACAAAAATTACCTAAATCGCCAAAAACAGCACTATTTAGCTGTATTTCAGCCCAAATTAGCGATTTTTGACGATTTTTAGCGTTTTTTAGTGCCCAACCCCCTCTGAAAATTTGGGCTCAGACCCCCGGCCGGCGCCAGACCCGCCTCCCCTTCGGCGGATGACCTGTTACATGCATGATCTGAAGCCCCAAACCCAACTGTTACATCAGGGTTCGTGCCGACCTGTAGCGATTAAAAATCCCCTGACATTCTCAAAAATTCTCCTGACAACCTACTGTATGTGAAAGATGTGTATAATACCGCGGGTCATCTATTTGTAAACTGATTGTTGGTTGTGTGTTAAAACTCTCGTTTTACAGTATGTAGCACACATGTATACGCGAACTGCGCAACACACCTAAACATGGCACAAAATATGTGGAAACAGTATAATACTTATTCTACATAATACAAACAAACGCAGCATCTCTGTGATATAATATTACACACATACGCAAGTAAAGGCGTTGGAAATAAATGTCTTACATACGTGGCATCAAAGATTGAGAGGTCTGGTCCACACCTCTCTGCCACTGAACGGGTGCTGGTAATAGACAGCGAACTCCATCGTCCTCATCAATTCCGGACTGGCGTAATGAAAACTGATGAACTCATCTGAGCAGCAGTCGAAACTCTAAAACGCTTCACTTTCAACAGTCAGCCCGTGTACGTACAGTACATACAGGTATCGGTACTGCAATGCCCAAAATTAGGAACACCGGCGTGGTATACCATCACACCGCCAAACGGCATAAACTGTAGGTAGTATAGGGAAACCACACGTAACAAACATGTACATGGAGTCTGCCCCTCACCCGACTTAGTAGGCCAGACCCCGTCCGATTTTTATGGCAAGCAATTTTTTTCAGCAAATTTTTGAGATTTTTTGAACTTCAGACACTAGAATTTCCAAAATCGCCTGTAAAGCAGCGCTTTTTATATGTACTTAAGAGTCAGTTTAAGTTACTGACGACCCGTGGCGGACATTTGAGGCGAGGTTCTCCGATTTGGCCCAAATTTTGGATGCACACATATATTGATGCAAGAAACATTACCTGCAATTTTCAGCTTCCGGGAGGACCCGGTTCCGGAATTAGAAAAATCGGAAATTTTCGGTTTTTCGGCAATAACTCGCTTACTTTTCGTCGTAGCGAGTTGGGAATGGCATTTTTGAAATTCTCGCGTCACGCTCGATCAGGCTGAGTCATTCAAAATTATTTTTTCGAAAAAAAACTTTTTTCTGCTCCACTGGGGGGCTGATTCCAGGAAACCTAGAGTCCGGACAGGTCTAGAGATGTCCTAAAAATGTAGCGCTATCTTTTCTCTACAACATATAAAAAAATGAGCAAAATCGCTTTGTACCGCAAATTGAGAAAATTGAGGTTGAAAGTTGAAAATCAAGGTCCCGGAACGAAAAATACCATATGCGCTGCATAGTTTGGGCAGCTGTATCTCGGGCACCATTAGACCGATTGAAACCAGGTTACCGGCAATAGAGCCGCCTTTTTGTGCTCTTTTCAATGGTTTTTGTCAGAACGTTTTTGGCGGGAAATTCAAATTTTACTATTTTTCTTGCTGACAACATTGATTGTGTGTGGTCTCTGAAATTGTATAATGTTTATGTTTCTTAAAGACTGCATCTTTGATTGTATCTCGCTATATGGTATTAACTGGTACTCCATTTGCCATAAAAACATATTCAACAATATACCAGACCAGGTAGGTTACATTCGTATCATCATTACTGAAAACGCCATGTGCAGAAGAAATGGCTTTGATTCAGACTTTGCTGCTGCGTTGGTATGTTGAGTGTATGAAATCTGCGCACAGGCAGTACACCAACAGAAACGCGTGAAACAACCCTAAATAAGAAATTTGTGCTTTAGGCTTCAAGCAGACATGGGCTAGCATTTCGGCTGATGGTGGGGGTGGAATTTTTAATTCCTGATGGGGGCAGGAGCGCCTGAGGGGACGGTAAGCCAAAAAGTCCGATTTTTGCATAAAATAAAATCAAGGTATTTGGCCTGTTTTTCGTTAAAATAGGTAAAAATAAGCTATTCTGAGCTCATTTACACCTAATCTAGGCATATTTTTTATCACAATTTTCCATACAAAATTCTTGCAAAAAATTGCTGATGGGGTTCAACCCCTATCAGCCGCTCTTTGCCCATGTCTGGCTTCAAGTGACGCTGATTGTGTTTTAGTTATGATCAAAATGACTTACCAGGTGTCATACACACTGTGTGGATAACGAACATTCTGACTGTCAACAAAGACTTGAACTGAAGTAACTTCACCAACATCTTTTGCCCAAAGTGCATAAGTGATGTTTGTGCCTGTGCGGATTGGATTGCTGGGCAGCTGCACAGCGTTTGTTCTGCCTGCCACACCTCGTAAACTGATGTACAGTTTCTGCCCCACTAAATTAGTTCCACTTTGGGGAATAGCGCTTGTCAGAAAACTGATCAAAAACAGATTTTCTGAAGATTTTGGAAATGAGTTGAGCTACTTCCTTACCCAGAATGTACTGTAGATACCTTGCTTCTCAGGTCCTATGTCATGCCATTCACGTATGCAGATTTCTGGGTTTGTGCTCCAAAATCCAAACCATTCATGAATGTGAAATGTGATTGTATTATTTAGATTTGCCGGTAGAAGTTCGATTTCCTCTATATAAACAGCCTCCGTTCATTTACCTGCTATAGGGAAAATTCGGAGTCCATGTACCTGAAATTCATGCTTACATTGTTTTGTGTTTTTTTGAAGAAGTACAAAGTATTTACTTCTTTGAACACGGGCAGCATCTGTGCAAAGACCGATGCACGATTTCTTGGCATTGGTGCTGTCAAGCTGATGTGGTATACTGTTACTTGGTCAGGCGTATTTAATGGATTGAACAGCAGTTCGATCGTAAATGCTGGGAACTTTCCGCCAGCATGGAGAAAGTCCCCAATGCTTACTTGTAGTTGTGCAGCCTCCTTGTGGTGTGCACTCAATACTGGTAGCCGTAGATGTGTCTCTGAAAAACCCCAGGTTTCAGGTTTTTATTTGTTAAATGGCACTGTACTGTATGTTTTTCACTTGTACTTTTTCTGATCTGGTTGTAAATATGCCTCCATTGGGCAACTGGTTATGCTTTTTATTGATTTCTCTTGAACAGCTTCAGTGACAGCTTCTAGCGAACGACACTCATGGTTCTCAATGATCCAGATGCAGTTCCTTGTGCCACACAAAGACCCATGAAGACAATTGACACAACTTGTGTTTGTTGTAAAATTGTTTCTTATCTTTCTCCAGCAAAAATCTGGCACATTTCGGCCAAAATAATATTGATGGTCTGCTGAAACTTTCATTTCCATTTTTTCACTAACGCTTACACATCGACCACCATTGGCACTGGAAATGGGTTAGGGGTAAAGCTCAGTTACCAATTTTATAGAATGTTGATAGTTCTAGTTTGAACTGTTTTGAAGTGTAAGTGATCCATTCTCATATGTAGAACATATAAAGCTAAGTATAATACCTTTGTTGACAGGTAACTTGCGACTTCTAGTGCAGTTATGATCTTCAAAAATTGGGCTACCCTGGCAAATTTGATACTGTTGGGTCATTTCACTTTTCATTTGCGGCATATTGCGGTCATACCAAACCTGAAAAACTGAACTGTCTGCAAACATAATTTGCTTAAATTTAACAAAAGTGAACATATCTCAACTCCAGCATGGTAATAGCCGTTCAAGGAGGAGGCACATTCATTTAGCTGGACTGAAAGAAAAAGAATTTGCAGTGCGATCTCCTTTTGTTTGTTTCGCAATGCTCTTACATCTGCTACACTGAGGCGTTTGGACGATCTCATCGCCATGATGCACCATGCGCCACGCACGGGGAATGTGGAGAAATAGATTTTGAGCAAATTTAAAATTTCCAAGCCTCGGCTGACCATAGGTGTACAGTTCAATTTTTTCCTTCAGTGTTGGTATAGAGTGCGCTAAGTCAACACTGGAAAGCATAGCCAGTGCACCACCCCATGAATGCCCAGTGAATTTAATGGCTCAAATTTTCAAATTTCCGACATGGCCTGGAAAAGCTAAAATCGCCCAAAAATCATGAAAATCGCATCTGCGGCTACTACAGTACAATACTTAGAAACATTTCTAACGATACACAAAAGCTAAATAATAATCCAGATTAAAGAAAGTCCAGTATAACCTGGTCTGGTATATTGTTGAATATGTTTTTATGGCAAATGGAGTACCAGTTAATACCATATAGCTAAATACAATCAAAGATGCAGTCTTTAAGAAACATAAACATTATACAATTTCAGAGACCACACACAATCAATGTTGTCAGCAAGAAAAATAGTAAAATTCGAATTTCCCGCCAAAAACGTTATGTATTAAGCATAAATAAAAAACCGTTGAAAAGAGCACAAAAAGGCGGCTCTATTGCCGGTAACCTGGTTTCAATCGGTCTAATGGTGCCAGAGATACAGCTGCCCAAACTATGCAGTGCATATGGTATTTTTCGTTCCGGGACCTTGATTTTCAACTTTCAACCTCAATTTTCTCAATTTGCGGTACAAAGCGATTTTGCTCATTTTTTTATATGTTGTAGAGAAAAGATAGCGCTACATTTTTAGGACATCTCTAGACCTGTCCGGACTCTAGGTTTCCTGGAATCAGCCCCCCAGTGGAGCAAAAAAAAGTTTTTTTTCGAAAAAATAATTTTGAATCACTGAGCCTGATCGAGCGTGACGCGAGAATTTCAAAAATGCCATTCCCAACTCGCTACGACGAAAAGTAAGCGAGTTATTGCCGAAAAACCGAAAATTTCTGATTTTTCTAATTCCGGAACCGGGTCCTCCCGGAAGCTGAAAATTGCAGGTAATGTTTCTTACATCAATATATGTGTGCATGCAAAATTTGGACCAAATCGGAGAACCTCGCCTCAAAGTTGTCCATTTTACTTCAGGCATGGGTCGCGAGTAACTTAAACTGGCTCTTAAGATGCATTTTGCGAGAAAGTCAGCTTTGGTGCCGAAGAGAGGGGCAAGCAGGGTCATCTCACGGATCTGGCTGATATTAATATCTGTTAAAATAGAGCACAGTCGAAGACCAACGGTGCATGCCCGGCCACCAGTAACCCCCTGGAACCGGAACTACACCCCCTCAAAGTTCGGTCGGCAGCAATTTTCGGGCTCATTTTCACGTGTCTGACAGACTCCATTCAAACGATCACCCTTCATTCATTTCTTAAGCTATGATCCCAACTCGCATATGGTTTTGTAGCTGCTCCAATGGCCTTTCATTTTCTGGTACTCCCGTTTCCAGATCGTAGCTGGTTAGCGATACATTCTCCGAAAACTACGAAATTTCCGCAAAATGCCACTCCGTTTTTTTCGAAAAATCTTTATAACTATGCAGTTTTGTGTGCTGAGTTCGAAAATGCATTCAGTTTAGCTAGATTCGATCTGGATCGGGAGAAATTGGCGTCCAAAATTGAGACCAAGCCTATTTCTTGAGTGGCACTACTCGCTAGTATGACCATTAACCGCGGTTCAATGCAGTTTTTCTTATGTAGTTTTTGTTGCTGATTCCGAAAATAACTTTATTTTTGCTCTACGTTGCTTAGTTTGGAAGATATCGGCAGTTTTATGATTTGGGAAGAAAACGGCTGCACTTGCAAGGTGACTCAATTCAGTCGCATGTAGGGTACAGAGCCATCTAAATTTATATCACATAATGTAGTTTTTGCCGCTGATTACGAAAATGACATCTGTTTTTCAATCTGAACGCTCCTGAGCTACTTATGTAATTTTTACTGGTACTGGTACTCAGACAGTAAGTTAGCTGTCAAATCTGGACGTAATATGGTATCTATCTGGTGCAGTTTTTTCCGCTGATTCAGAATATCATCATATTTTTGCGCTACGGTCACTCCGTCGCAAGTTATGGACCTCCGAAATTTCATTAAGAAACATGCCGTGACAAGCCATAATCCTGAAATAAACGTTCAGCATTCATGCATTTCTGAAGGGAACCTTTTGTCAGTCAATAGTGTACCCGACCTATTTTGACCCGTTGAGTTCAAAAATGACCTTTGTTTTTCTCTACTGCTGTTCAATTTTGAGATACTACTCATCAAGCCAAATTTGCATTAATATTCATATATCTCCAAAAGGAGTAACTATAGATTGAAACAAATGCCATTTTTGAACTCAGCGGGTCAAAATAGGTCGGGTACACTATTGACTGACAAAAGGTTCCCTTTAGAAATGCATGAATGCTGAACATTTATTTCAGGATTACGGCTTGTCACAGCATGTTTCTTAATGAAACTTCGGATGTCCATAACTTGCGACGCAGTGACCGTAGCGCAAAAATATGATGATATTCTGAATCAGCGAAAAAACTGCACCAGATAGATACCACGTTATGCCCAGATAACTTATTGTCTGAGTACCAGAGCATAAAAATTACATAAGTAGCTCAGGAGCGTTCAGATTGAAAAACAGATGTCATTTTCGTAATCAGCGGCAAAAACTACATTAGGTGATATAAATTTAGATGGCTCTGTACCCTACATGCGACTGAATTGAGTCACCTTTCAAACGAGCATGTTATAGCAAGTGCAGCCGTTTTCTTCCCAAATCATAAAACTGCCGATATCTTCCAAACTAAGCAACGTAGAGCAAAAATAAAGTTATTTTCGGAATCAGCAGCAGAAACTACATAAGAAAAACTGCATTGCACCGCGGTTAATGGTCATACTAGCGAGTAGTGCCACTCAAGAAACAGGCTTGGTCTCAACTTTGGACGCCAATTTCTCCCGATCCAGATCGAATCTAGCTAAACTGAATGCATTTTCGAACTCTGCCACAAAACTGCATATAACAGTATGCGAACCACTAAGCTTTGCAGAAAAAAATTTTTTTCGAACACCCTTGAGAGGCCAAACACCCCCCCATAACCCCCTAAACAGCACACTTTAGTGCGCTCATTTTGTTTGGCCAACTCATGCCTAACTTTTGTTAAAACATTAGCTTGGCAGGGCCTTTGCATAAAAAGTTATAAAGATTTTTTCGAAAAAAAAATGGAGTGGCATTTTGCGGAAATTTCGTAGTTTTCGGAGAATGTCTCGCTAACCAGCTATGATCTGGAAACGGGAGTACCAGAAAATGAAAGGCCATTGGAGCAGCTACAAAACCATATGCGAGTTGGGATCATAGCTTAAGAAATGAATGAAGGGTGATCGTTTGAATGGAGACTGTCAGACACGTGAAAATGAGCCCAAAAATTGCTGCTGACCCAACTTTGAGGGGGTGTAGCTCCGGTTCCAGGGGGTTGCTGGTGGCCGGGCATGTACCGTTGGTCTTCGACTGTGCTCTATTTTAACAGATATTAATATAAGCCAGATCCGTGAGATGACCCTGCTTGCCCCCTCAAAGCTGACTTTCTCGCAAAATGCATCTTAAGCCCAAATTAGCGATTTTTAGCAGAAACGTTGAGATTTTTGCGATTTTGAGCGTTTTTGAGTGCCCAACCCCCTTCGTAGTATTTGGGCTCAGACTCACCCAACCCCCTCCCCGTTTGGGGGACGGCTTGTTACATATGTGACACGTAACAACAGCGTCTTGAAGCTGTAATACATGAAGCCACCCTGGCTGGGAAAACCCCCGACATGTAACATGTAATAGGCTTGTAAGAGAGCATCCGCCTAGGGGGAAGGGGGTTGTGGGTATCGCGCCGGCCTGGGGGTGGGGTCTTAGCACAAATTCCAGTAACGGGATTGGGCACTGCAAACGCTTAAAAACTGCAAAAAATCACAAATTTTTGGCTAAAAATCGTAAAAAAATCGCTGAATGGGTTCAAATACAGATGAAGATGTTGTTTCATAGCGTCTGAAATTCTAAACTATCGCAAGAACTTGCTCAAAAAATCACTTGCCAGAAAATCGGAAGTGGGTCGGAAAAATGGTCTCGGGGGAGGGCCCCAATCGGGGGTCTGGCCTAACAATTCCTCCACTGACGGTCTTGCTGCATGTACAAACGTATGGAAAGTAGAATGGTATTATTGGCACCTGATTGATAGGAAAGGGAGTGTATTGAATAAGCCAGCCGGGGAATCCTCCATTCAAAGCGTCCTGCAATGTAAGTGGAAAGAAGGTGTGTCTGCCGTGACTGTCGCGTGAGTCTCCTGGCCGGATTCCAACCTGAAACAGGCAACACAACCCATTCACAATGGTCTCAAAATATAACAGCTTATTCGTCCAGAACCGACTAACTCTACATAGACGGATCTTATTGAAAAACGAATGACAGAGAAAAATGCCTGCCTCCATACATACATATAACAGGTCTTCCGCCGGAGGGGCAGGGGTTTGGTGGTCTGGCGCCTTCCGGGGGAGTCTAAGACCAAATTCCAGGGAGGAGGAGGGGTACTAAAAACGCTGAAAAACGCAAAAAATTCAATGTTGAGCTAAAATCGCCAATTTAGCCTCAATACAGCTAAAAACTGCCATTTTGTGGGCAATTCTAAAATCTGAAATTCTAAAAAAATCGCAAATGTTTGCTTAAAAATTTGCTGCCAGAAAAATCGGAGAGGGGTTTCCCCGATCGGAGGGTTGGCCTAAGTTGGATGGGGCAGATCCCTGTTACATGTATGCTCTGAAAACAGCCTACCACTGTTTGACTGTCCAGTACAGTACGTACCGATCTCAAACAAGAGCCCGTAGCGACATCGCCATAGCCGGTAGGACTGGAGCAATTGCCCGTTGCGAAGGCCTCAGCCATTTTGGGGAAATTGTGCGCACTGACGGCGCAACCGGGTCCGCCACTGGTGTAGCCGTGAAAGGGCGCGAATTTGAATCCAAAATACTCCGGCTTGGTGGGGTCTTGGCGTAAGAGAAAGAAGCGCAGATTTTCCAACACCACAAAAGCGTCGTCATCGGAGAGAAAGAGCCAGTCGAAAGTTCGGCTGTAGTTCTGCTTCACGAACGCAATGGCCAGACGCAGTTTGGTCGGCGCAGCGTCGTAGCTGTCGTTCATGTAGAGAGTTACCAAATATGCAAATGAGTTCAGTCGCTCCACGTTGCTAGCGTTGCCGCCAAGAAAGAAGAGAATGGTTTGGCAGCGCTTGCCCCACGTCTCTATGATAGCCTCTCGGTATTTAAGACCGTTCGGGCGGTGCAGAACCAAACATAGGATTCGCACCAGTTTGTACAGCCGCTCAGACAGGCGTCTCTCCACTAAAACCACAGTAGTCTTAGTTGACATACCATACCAAGAATGCATAAACGAGTAGCAAGAATGTGCCACTCAGCGGCCGGCCGAGTGTCGATCCATAAACCCATAAGGGGTCCCATAAATCCTCACCATAAGGGGTCGTCCATAAACTATGACGTTCGAAAATTAAAAATTTTAAACCCCCACCCCCTCCCGACGTTTTCAGAACAACCCCGTAAAAAACTACAACGTTTTTTTTGGCTGACTCCCCCCCCCCCCGACTAAACTTGGTACTGTGTCCGACATTAGAAAATCTTAGTAAAATCGACATGACACTGCAGAAGCTGTGAAAAAGAAACTTTTTGACAATGAACTACCATTTTGGCAGTTGGAAACATGAACTGGGTTGAGTTTTCCTTGTATACTTGCGGACAACAGCTTTCTAGGCACCTAAAAAGCGTCGACGTTCAACCAACCACTGATATGTTAGGGCATGTCTACATGTGTACATATCCAAGTCTTGCTGTACGTACGTGTCTGTACGTACGTGTCTAGGTCGGCGCGCTGTTGTGGTGTAATTGCTGTTGTCTCGGCCGCTGAGCCAATATTGATTGCTCTTGGCTCAGACACACACCCCGGTGCAGAGGTGTGTGTGTTTTGGCGCGGCCGAATGGCAAGGCCTGGTGCTGTGTTTAAATTCATCACTTTCCTCTCCGCGCGCACCTGCCTTGCGGTTCGGTCTGTCTGCGTCTCTAGGACAAGTGTGTAGTGGCCAACGTTTTGCTGTTTAGTTGGCACTTGACAATTCTTGTGTGCCCCGGCATAAAAGGATTCTGTTGCTGCACCGACTACTACACCGCGACGAGTAGTGCGATAGGAAGTGCGACAAGAACCGGACAGCCGTGGAAGAAACAACACAAGAAGGAAGACAAAACCACAAACAGAACAGTGGCGACCGATGTGCAATTCGACACCCAGCTGGACAGCCACCGCCGACAACAAGCAAGATTCTCTGGGTGCTGTGCTCAGTGAGTCTGTTTGCTAAACCAACTTCTTTCCATTGAGGACGGACCTGCGTGCGTGTCGTTTGCTCCGGACGGGGAGCGCCGTGTGTGTCGTGTGCTGCGGAGGCCGAGTGATGAGTGACGTGCGTTGCGTTCATTGACGGGGGAGCCTGCCGGACATCTCGTGCGTTGAATCGGGGACGCCTGGTTCGTTGACGACGGATAATCGGGGGCGTCTCGCTCGTTGATGAGGGACCACCTGCTCCGGCACCGCATCGACAAAACTACAGCGCTGCTTTTTCGATCATCCGGAACTGCATCGACAAACTAACGGATTCGCACCAGAAAGGGACCGTGCCTCTCACGGAAGGACTCGAGCATAGCAGCGGTGATAAACAACACCGCATTGTCGACTCAAAAGGAACGACACAACCGACTCACCGACTGGACTCGTGCATCGTAGCGGTGATAAACAACACCGCATTGTCGACTCAAACGGACCAACCGCAGCGGTGAATAATAACGCCGCCTTGCCGACTCAAACGGAACCGTGCATCTCGGAGGCGGAATCGCGCATCTCCAGGGAGGAACTAAGTGCCCAGTCACTGACTATCAATGGCACAACCCGGACCTAGCAAACTACACCTGCCACCACCGGATCGGTACTGGAACCATCCAGGAGAGTCACCAGTACTGACGTGGCCGTTGTGGGAGCGATTGTTCACCGATTTCCTCGAAGGAATCGATGAAACCCGACCGGCCGATGGCAAACTCAGTGATCAGGAAAAACGGAAGTTTCTGACGTCCTACATTGGAGCCACCGCACTCTCGCAATTCTCCAGCCAGAGGGAATTCGCTAACAACCAGACTACCTACATGGAGTTCCTGGGAGCGGCGAGGAGGATTTTCTACCGCCCAACCAATGCAGTGAGGTCTCACTTCGATTTCCTGCAGAGGACTCAACATTCCGGTGAACCAGTTGCTGACTATCTACGGGAGCTACACCTGCTGATACAACAATGCAGCTTCCCAGTCACGGACGGTGTCATCACGGAAGGAGACCTGACAGAATACCTGTTGGCCATTCAGTTGGTCAAAGGACTGAGTTGCCGGGATACGCAGGAGAAGTTGCTAAGCCAGAGGGATGTCAACCTGGAGAGATTCGCGGAGGTCACGCAAGCAGATGAGATGGCGCGCCAGGATGCTGCCAAATTGACAGGAAGTCGACCTGCACAGATCGGTGCGGCCAGTCAGGGAAGGAATCAGCGTGGAGGATGGAGAGGACAGCGAGGAGGCAAAGGACGCCCCTACCAGCCCGCCACCGCGCCCAGAGGGAATTCCAACCCATCTGCCGGGAGGAAGTCGAATGCAGCCGATGCCTGCACAGCTTATGGCAGACATGGCCACAGAGCTAACGCTGAATCGTGCCAAGCGAAGGGACAGGAGTGCCACAAATGCAAAAAAGTGGGCCACTTCGCTAAGATGTGCCGGTCAGGAGGATCCAGCAACAAAAACCGGGCCATTCGAGTGAGGGACATCACCAATGGCAGAGGAGCCTCCATTCGTGGTCTACACCAACCAGTGCACTGTCAGGTGTTGATCATACTGGATAAGGACCGGAAGGGTCACACGCTGAGGATGTTGGTGGACACGGGCTCAGACGTTACTGGAATCATGGAATCCGCGTGGCGTAAGTGCTTTGGACAGACCGCAGTCAAGCCAGCAGGGAGACTCGCGAATTTCGACAACTCTACTATCGCTACCCGAGGGCAATTCAGGGCGTAGTTATCGTTACAAGGACGGTCGGTGACAGTGCCAGTGCATGTGTTTAACAACACATGTAACAACACACTGGGCATGGATGCGCTGCGTGCACTGGGAGGAGTGCAAATCGACCTGGATTCTGATAAATCTGTCTGTTGTGGCTGGTAGATTTGTTGTCCTCTTCGTTGTATGGCTTGCTGCTGTACTAGTTGGCTGCGCGGCTGTAGTGGCTCCTCAATCTAGCACACAGTCTTTATCCATACCAACGGCTACAACAAACTCGGCCGGACAGACATATTATACACACTCTGTAGAGAGAGCAATTGGGACCGACCGCACACCAGCGTACATGGGAGAGAAGAGTGAATAGTGTAGGTGCAGCTCGGTATGCGCTCGGCCTGGCTTTCTTTGTCTCTTTGTTCGCTGCCACATCCGTTCCCAGCCACTTGACCTGGTTGGCGCCAACAGACACAAAGCACACATGAAACTGGCGCGGCAATTACACATACAGACGCGTCCGGCCGACAGCATACACACAAGACCCAAACACATCAACTACCCTTTTCTTTTTTAGAGTGGATCTTCTATGTGTAGTCCCAGTCTCCATAGCGATCGACGGGTCTTCACTCTCTGAGGGGGTAGCGCCGCTCTGCTAGCTGATGCTCTTCTTCGCCCTCTCTTTGGCCTGTCTCCAACTCGACCACTTCTGAGCTCACTGGGTCGTCTGGCACACGCTGCATGTTCCTGGCATTCCACAGCTGACCATCTGACAGTCTGTAGTTGTATTTGCCCAGGACTGCGGTCACTGTGTAGCACTTGTGAGACCATGGCGACTGTCCCTTGGGAGTGTGGCTCCTTTTGACGCGAACACGTTGTCCTTTGTAGTAGGTCTGAAGCCAGGGCGGCTTCCTCGGTCGTGTTTTATTAGCAACAATTTTGTCGCCTTTGTCCAACGTCTCCTCCCCTTTCCCCCGATTGGGGCGGGGCTCGCGGCAAGTCTCGAAAGCAAGCCGTGGCTGACGCTTGAACATCTTCTCTGCAGGGCTCTGTTCCTCACTACCTCGGGCGGTTGCTCGAAAGTGGCACAGGGTCTGCGTCAGTCCTTCTTCCCACTCCTGGGTTCCAACGAAGGTCTGAACATGATGCTTGAGGTATCTGTTGAACACCTCCACAAACGCATTCTGCTGCGGTGTGTAGACTGGAGCTTTCTGGTGGAAGATGTCTCGCTCCTGTAGAAATTCTTCGAATTCCAAACTCACAAACTGTGGACCGTTGTCTGTGAGAATTCTGGCAGGATTGCCATAGCGAGCGAACACTTGTGTCAACCACCGAATGATCGTCCTGGATGACGTATCACTTGTACACAGAATCTCTGGGTACTTGGAGTAGTTGTCCAGCAACACAACGATGTACTTCTTGTGGGCTGGAGCTGTCTCAAATGGACCGGTGATGTCCATTGACAATTCCACCCACGGTTCGTCTGGGGTGAACAGATGCTCTCCGTGTGTGGGCACCTTGGGCTGCGACTTGGCGGAATTGAGGCAGGCACTGCACTGACGCACGAATTCCTCGCTCTCAGTGGCCATTCCGGGCCACCAATAGCACTCGCGGAGTTTGCGTTTGTAGCGGACGATTCCCGGATGTCCCTCATGGGCTTTGCTGAGTAGTTCTCGCCGGAGGGGACCCGGCACAACGATCTGGCTGTTGTTCCGCAACACCAGCCCTGTGCGGTCCTCAACCGATAGCTCATCTTTTACTGTATGGTACGGCAAGTTGCGCAGCTGGCTGGGCAATTTGGCTCTGGGCGGCCAACCCTCCAGGCAGTACTGCTTGACTTGGCTCAGCACTGGGTCGTCCTTCATCGCTTTGGCGATTCTCCGCACCGATGTAGGAGTACAGGAACTTCTTCTTTTCCTGATCAGGTAGCTTGCCGTCAGCAGGGCGGGTGGCGTCAACACTGTCCACGAATGCAGTGAAGAGCACTTCCCACAAGGGCCATGACAACACAGGCGACTCGCCCGGTCGTGCCCAGTAGCGGTCTGGCGCAGGCAGGTACAGCTTGGTTCCTTGCTGTGCCATGTACGTAGCTGTCGTTGTTGTTTCGAAGAGAACCGGCACGGTACGCACTTAGCCGGCGTCGTTGCGTTTGACACCGGTGCTAACGCCGCGAATCCTCCTCCGGCAGGCACGAGTAGACACGATTTGGCGGTAACGTGTGTAGGCAGGTCGTAGAAGAAAGACCGGCACTGCCACACGTACAGCCGATGTAGGCGTCTCCTCCTCCGGCAGGAATGAAGTAAGCGCGGGCAGACGTCTCCTCCTCCAGCAGGGAGGAAGTAGGTAGGCCGCGCACCGGAACGTAGAAAGCAGCAACGACTCAACGACCCGACTTGGCTCTCGTGCCGCGATACCGGCTAGCCGTCG
Organism: Sabatieria punctata; assembly: GCA_030248155.1. NCBI lineage: Eukaryota > Metazoa > Nematoda > Chromadorea > Araeolaimida > Comesomatidae > Sabatieria > Sabatieria punctata. Next base: position 63,690 of record JASANB010005083.1, on the reverse strand, counting down.
TCTGGAAAGTCGTGAGTAGGAACAGCGTAGTACTAGGCGGCGATATGTACCGGCTGGTACACTATCACCGTCATCGATAGCTGAGAGTCGCTCCTCGTCGGTAGTGGCTGGCTCGCGTTGGTTTCGATCCAAACCGTCGTCGCCACTGATAAATCTGTCTGTTGGTTGGTAGATTTGTTGTTGTCCTCTTCGTTGTATGGCTTGCTGCTGTACTAGTTGGCTGCGCGGATGCGGTGGCTCTTCAAGCTAGCACACAGTCTTTATCCATACCAACGGCTACAACAAACTCGGCCGGACAGACTTATTATACACACTCTGTAGAGAGAGCAATTGGGACCGACCGCACACCAGCGTACACGGGAGAGAAGAGTGAGTAGTGTAGGTGCAGCTCGGTATGCGCTCGGCCTGGCTTTCTTTGTCTCTTTGTTCGCTGCCACATCCGTTCCCAGCCACTTGACCTGGTTGGCGCCAACAGACACAAAGCACACATGAAACTAGCGCGGCAATTACACATACAGACGCGTCCGGCCGACAGCATACACACAAGACCCAAACACATCAGATTCGAATAGCACCACTATCAAGGAGGACCCCAGATGCGCAACTGTGCAGAAACCTGACTCGGGAGCGGCCAGTCGAGTGATGAGGGAACAGCAGACGCCCAGTACGCTTCAAAATTCGCAGCCAGACGTGCTGGAAACCTGGAGGACGGCCGGACTGCTGCCACTGCTGGAGGAGTTGTCTAACCTGACGAAAAAGGAGGTCGGCACCTACCCAGATTTCAAACACCGAATTCGGCTCAAACCAGGCGCAAAGACACCACCCAGACAGCCTGTGAGATCGATCCCAGTGCGCTTTGAGGAGAGAGCCAAAGAAGCCGTTGAGCTGATGGAACGCCAAGGCATCTGGGAGCGAGTTGAGCATGCCGATCGAGTACACGGCATGGTGGTCGTGGAGAAACCAGACGACCCCGGATCAGTCAGGATAACAAGCGATCTGAGTCTGCTCAACAAGGACATCGATCCAGTGCTGTACCCACTGCCAAACATCCAGGATTTGCTGTATAACAGACTCAGTCAGGCGGAGGTCTTCAGCAAAATCGATCTGCTAAAGGGATACTTCAATGCAGAACTGGATGAGGACAGCCAGCTGCTCACAATGACTGCCACCCCATGGGGGTACTACGCTTACAAGAAACTCCCGATGGGACTGAGGGACAGTGCAGCAGTGTTCCAGAAACTGGTACACGAAACGCTGGAAGGTGTGCCAGGGTGTCAGCCATACATCGATGACATTTTGGTGTATGGAGCAAATCGAAAGGAGCACGATGACAGCCTGAAACGGGTGCTACAACGCTTAAATGAGAAGAATCTTCGCCTCAACCTAAGGAAGTGCGTCGTTGCTCAACCATCAGTGAAGTTCTTGGGCCATGTGATCTGCAAGGGATGTGTCAGGCCGGATCCCGACAAACTGGAGAGTCTGAGGCAACTGGCACCACCCAAAAACGTCAAGGACGTGCAGAGTTTCTTAGGAGCCGTCAACTACTTAAGCAAGTTCGTGCCCTCACTGTGCGACAAGCTGGAGCCAATTCGAGCACTCACACGGGCTAACACGAAGTTCGTGTGGGGTCGGGAGACTCAGGAGGCGTTCGAACGAGTGAAACAGTTGCTTGGCGGACCGAAGGGCCTGCGCCTTAAGATGTTTCATCCCTTAAAGCAGACCTTTGTCACTACCGACGCATCCGGTTATGGCATTAGTGGGATGTTGTCTCAGGTGCATCACGGCCAGGAATTCCCAGTTGCGTTTGGACACCATACTCTGGACGCCACCAAGCGAAAATGGGACACCACCGAAAAGGAGGCCTATGCGGCGATGTTTTTCTGCGAGTATTGGGAGAAATACTTGCTGGGCAGACACTTCACGCTTCGAACTGACCACCAAGCGCTACAAGCACTGCTACATTGACAAACCAACCAACGAAAATCGCAGAAGTTCGAACGTTGGGTGCACAGACTCAACGTATTCGATTATGATGTGCAGTATGTGCCTGGTGACAACAACCACATGGCAGATGTCTTGTCGCACCTGCAGACCGATTCTGCACCCAGTGGAGTGATTCGTTGCGTCAAAGAGTTGGGATTCTCAGCTGGAAGAATCGCCAAAGCTCTGAGGAACGACCCAGTGCTGAGCAAAGTCAAGCAGTACTGCCTGGAGGGTTGGCCAAACCGAGCCAAACTGCCCGGCCAATTTTGCAACTTGCCTTATCCCAGGATGAAGGACGAGTTTTCGGTGGAGGACAAAACAGGACTGGTGTTACGAAACAACAGCCAGATCGTTGTTCCAGGTCCACTTCGAAGAGAACTACTCAGCAAGGCCCATGAGGGACACCCAGGGATCGTTCGTTACAAGCGCAAGCTCAGAGAAAGCTACTGGTGGCCGGGGATGGCTACAGAGAGCGAGGAGTTTGTACGCCACTGCAGTGCCTGCCTGGATTCCGCCAAGTCGCAGCCTAAGGTGCCCACACGAGGAGAGCATCTCTATACACCGGAAGAACCATGGGTAGAACTGTCAATGGACATCACAGGTCCGTTTGAGACAGCCCCAGCCCACAAGAAGTGTGTAGTGGTGTTGCTGGACAACTACTCCAAATATCCGGAAATCCTCTGCACCACTGACACGTCATCTAAGAAAATCATCCAGTGGTTGAAGCAGGTGTTTGCTAGGTATGGCAATCCTGCTAGGATTCTCACGGACAATAGACCACAGTTTGTCAGCCTGGAGTTTGAGGAATTCCTACAGGAGAGGGACATTTTCCACCAGAGAGCTCCAGTCTACACACCACAGCAGAACGCATTCATGGAAGTGTTCAACCGGTACCTAAAACACCATATCCAAACCTTCACCAACACTCAGGAGTGGGAAGAAGGACTGACGCAAATTCTGTGTCATTACCGAGCTACAGCTCAGGAGGGTGAGCGTGAGAGCCCCGCGGAAAAGCTGTTTGGACGCCGGCGGCGCCTCACCTTTGAAGTTTGCCGTCAGTCACGCCCCAAAAAAGAGGAGAGGGAGGAGGATTTGGAAAGCGCTCGAAAAACGGTTGCTAACAAAACAAATTCGAGCAGGAACACCCAGGAAGGAGTCAAAAAGGAACCACCCTGGCGGCAGATGTACTACAAGGGACAACGCGTTCGGGTTAAGAGGAGCCACACTCCCAAGGGACAGTCGCCTTGGTCCCGAAAGTGCTACATAGTGACGGCCGTTTTGGGCAGATACAACTACAGATTGTCAGACGGTCAGCTGTGGAACGCCAGGAATATGCAGCGTGTGCCGGACCGCCCAGCCAACCCCGAATTAGTGGAGATCGAGACCGGCCAGAGAGAGGTCGAAAACGAGCACCAGCCAGCAGAGCGCCGCTACCCTCTCCGAGAACGAAGACCAGTAGATCGCTATGGGGACTGGGACTACAGCTAGAAGAAGACGGCCTTTTAAGAAGAAAAGGTGTTGATATGTTAGGGCATGTCTACATGTGTACATATCCAAGTCTTGCTGTACGTACGTGTCTGTATGTACGTGTCTAGGTCGGCGCGCTGTTGTGGTGTAATTGCTGTTGTCTCGGCCGCTGAGCCAATATTGATTGCTCTTGGCTCAGACACACACCCCGGTGCAGAGGTGTGTGTGTTTTGGCGCGGCCGAATGGCAAGGCCTGGTGCTGTGTTTAAATTCATCACTTTCCTCTCCGCGCGCACCTGCCTTGCGGTTCGGTCTGTCTGCGTCTCTAGGACAAGTGTGTAGTGGCCAACGTTTTGCTGTTTAGTTGGCACTTGACAATTCTTGTGTGCCCCGGCATAAAAGGATTCTGTTGCTGCACCGACTACTACACCGCGACGAGTAGTGCGATAGGAAGTGCGACAAGAACCGGACAGCCGTGGAAGAAACAACACAAGAAGGAAGACAAAACCACAAACAGAACAACCACCCCCACCCCCCCTCTGAGCGTCGTAGTTTATGGACGGCTCCTAATGAAAGGAGGGGTCGGAAAATTCGCGATCCCTCCGGTAATTGCGCATGCGCTTTATTGCAGCGCAACCTGATTTTTTAGCGGGTTAGTCAATCTTCGGTCTTTGGGAAAACTATAGCTGCCCCGTTGATTCATTAAGTCTACGGCAACATGATAAACGGAAAGAAAGGTAAAAAATCTGGCACATGCAAGCATATGACATATGTACATGGCCAAGCTCGTGTGCTGCATTCAAAATGGAACTTTTCATGAATGCAAAAAGCCTGATGCATTTCACAGATATCTTGAAATCTTACCTTGCAATTGGACACTTCTTTTAGTTATTGTTATGATTAAAGATCTTAGACCAAATGTGGAATGAATTGTCGTTGTAGAAAATCACTAAACATATTATTGACTGCTAAGATCTATTGATTGATCTTATTGTCATGCTTGCTCAAAAATCAGATTAGACTGCAATAAAGCGCATATGCGCAATTACCGGAGAGGTCGCGAATTTCCCGACCCCTCCGGTAATTATGGTGCAGCGCATCAACACTCAGCCGGTCGCTCAGTGGCACATTCTTGCCACTCGTTTATGCATTCTTGGTATTACCATAAACTAACTTTGTTTAATTTCGTCCATGCCATTGAGCAGAAAGTTCAAGTCGTTCGCACTACCTAAAGATGAAAGGTAAATTGATGAGCCTGTAGAGAGCAACTGTATGTTTGTCCAATTTATTATTAAACTATTCTTCACTGCAACAACAACGTAGGTACCTTGTTTTCTTTTCTCAGAATCAGCAACAGCAGCGGCTTCAGTCTGGTTTCCGAAATCTTAAAGCATGCAAATAAGTAGGCCCTACATGTAACATGGGAACGTGGGGTATGCCCCAACCTGACTTAGGCTAGACCCTCCAGACGACTTTTCCGTACCCCCCTCCGACTTTTCTGATAAGTAATTTTTTTAGCAAATTTCTACAATTTTTTCAGACACCAAAATTGCAAAAACGCCTTTTCCGTACCCCCCTCCCCCTCCCTTCCTCTGATAACGGCACTATTTAGCTGTATTTGCGCCTGTCACATGCAAGAAACTTACACCGCATAACTTGCTCTTCTGCTGTTTCGGTCCAGTTTCGTCGTTTCCCCAAATCTAAAAAATAAACAAGTAATCTTCTTGGTTCAACCTCAGCGGCTCACATTTCGAACCAGCAGAAAGCGTTTTTGAGAGGAAGTTGGACGGAGAATGGTCGTAGAACGGCTTGATGATGGGCAAAAGGAAATAAATCAATAGGACCAGGAATGCAACCGGAAGCAGCTTGTAACGACGCAACGGCGCGGCCAGACCTCCACCTAACATTGCGACCGCTAGCACACCATACCAACACTGGCAAAAATTTGCATACATTCATTATGTATTCAGCGATATAATGGTTCGACGCCATTATGTATCTGCACGCTCTGTACGTATGTACACTGTAAGAAAAGTACAATTTACTTAGGCATGTACGTACACAGCGCTCTAAACTTAGTCATAGAGAAGTATTAATGTATTTAAGTAATCCTATCGTTAAAAAATCTTATATAGGAATTTATGACGTCAAAAATTCCTATAAAGGATCTTTTAAAGGTAAAATTTCCTATATAGGATTTTTTCACGGTTTTGGGCCTGTTACATTTTCTTATCCCCGTGAAATAATCCTATTGCTATTGTAATCGTGACAATATTAGAACATGACAGAGAGCTCAAACCAAACAACTGTACACTCATCTGTGTCCCTCAAAGCACCAGCTATGGAGTACGATGGCGAACTTGATTTGATCGATCGCAATTCACTCTAGGCGTTTATAACCATCATACGCCTAATAAATCTTGAAACTCTACTGTTTGAGACTTATAGGAACTGTTCGCACTTCTCACTGCCCTCCGCACAAACGATCACCATTTACTCGTTTCTTAACCTACCGCTTCGATTCGCATATGGTTGTGTAGCTATGAAAACGCGCTTTCAAACCGAGTGGGACCCATATTTCCAGATCGAACCTGGTTAGTGATTTATTTAGCAATAATGCAAGTTCTCTTACCGGAACGACAGAGCATATGGCAGGACTAGCAAAACAAAACTGAAACTGAGTAACAACTCTAGAGCGCCCCTTTTGTGCTGGGCACTTGACTCAGCAGCATACTGAACTGATAAGGCTGCACTATAATTACCTACCTGCACTAGCCGGAAAAGGCGCCCGCATCAAAGAGTACAACAAAAGGACACAGTTTGGCAACACTTTCTCTTTTTTTATTTAAAATAAGCAGGAGCGATTCTTCATAAATCTGTTTTACTCCAAAACGATTGACTGTACATAGAAAAAGCCTAAAGATCAAATTACACATTAACATAGTGGTTGGCATTTCCGTGTCGATCCGAGCAAGTGGGCAAGTCCAAATTCACTCGCCACTCTCCATCAACCAGAAACTTGAACTCGTGATGACCTCTCGGCAGCAAAACGGTGGCTTCGTAGCGGGCCTGTCTGGCATTCCAGTCCATTGGCATGCGTCTGAGCCAGTCCAGAAATGAGCCACACAAATAGACCTCTCTGCCTCCCTGCGCCCAGTAAACGGTCACCGCTTTTCTAGAACCCGTCCAGCAGGTGTCCGGTTGTCTGAGGTCCGGCAGACGTGTACTGGAGCCGAACTCGCTCTCTACGACTCCAAAGCCGATCGCACCCGAACTCGACAGACAAACTGACTCGGTGGACGAATCGGACGTCACCGGGCGCAAACGCTCTATCACTGATTGGACGCTTGACTCTGACTCCTCCTCCTCCTGCTCCGACCACCACGAGATTCGGTGATTGGCTATCAGTTGTCGCAGGAACGGGTAGAAACAGACCAGTAGGACGACGCCGACTGCCGACAGGCGCTTTAGCCACACACCCACTTCCAACTCGTTCGAGGAAAGGTGAGACGTGTCGGCTGCCGAAAACATAATGCACAAGACCAGTAAATTACTAGACACACTTACTATAAACAACTAAACTACAAACAATAACTGGACGCGTCAAATTTGCATAGCATCTTCTCTAGCGAACATGCAGTACATACAGGGTGTGCCAAACAAAACAACCCAGCAGATTTTTCGCTGTAGCAACCGCAAATCTCAACCGATTTGAATGAATCCTTTGTTAAATGAAAGTTAAATAAATCCTTAAAAAAGTGCTGAAATTTCATCAATGTACTCTGCTTAGTTCCTGAGATATTGGCTCTCAAAATCAAAACAGTGATTTTGGCAGTGAACAAGAGGGATTATATTATTATTCTGCACTTTGTTAACAAAACGGATTCCAGCATACATGTACTAGGGGGGTTTGGGGGGTTACTCCCCCAGCTGGAAAGGCCAAACCCCCCTCACTCCCCCCCGAGACAGGTTAAGGGACCCCCCAACCAAAAAATACAAGTACTAGTGGTGGCTCCAGTATTAACAAACTGGGTCAGAAATCACTAATTTTTAGCCTAAAATTCACTTGAAAAGCCTTTGGAAACCGAATTTGGCGCTTCCACTGCTGATATTTAAGAGAAATCGGTGTTTTTGGAAGCCCTTTTTGTCATTTTTTGCTTGTTTTTAGCTCTAAAAAGCTATTTGGCAGCTTAAAATTGCGATTTTTAGCATCCTTACTGAAAAAAACGTGCTAAAAACGCATTTCCAGGCGTTCTGGAGCTTTTTGAAATTTTGGACCCCACCTCTGGACGAAACCCCCCCCCTCGACCCCCCATCTGAGGAAACCCCCCTACCCCCCTCCCCCAGGTCGGCCCGGAGCTGTTACATGTATGGATTCCAGCTACTGCTAAGGGCTCTTGGAGGCTTTACAGGTGACACAGAAACTCGGTTTACTTCAACACTAAAGTATCATTAGCCCTAGCAATAGGAATCTGCTTTATTATGAAATGCAACGGAATCGCTCTTCTTCTTTGCCAAAATCTGTTTCGACTTAGAAGGCAAATATCTCAAGAACTAAACTGTGAATTTCAATAAAAAACGCACCAATCTTTGAAGAATTTCATTCATTCTGTCTTTCATTCAAAAAAGGATTCATTCAAATCGGTTCAGATTCATGCTTGCAAAAGTAAAAAATCTGCTGGGTTGTTCTTTATCACTCTTGTTCATTGCCAAAATCTCTGTTTTGAATTTAAGGACAAATATCTCAGGAACTAAGCAGGCTATCCTAATAAACAATACATCAATCTTTCAAGAATTTATTTATCTTTCATTTAAAAATGGATTCATTCAAATCGGTTGAGATTTGCGGTTGCTACAGCAAAAACTCTGCTGGGTTGTTTTTTTGGCACACCCTGTATACTAGGCCAATCACCCTTCACCCCTATTACTGATCCGATACAGGTTAGGGGACGCCGATCCGAAAATACAAGTACAGCGGCTACAATTTGTACACCTAAAAATAATTTTTGGTTTAAAATACTTTTTGAAAATAGCGATTCCGGTGCTAATTGTATTTCTCTTTCTAGAGTCTTTTTTGTCATGTGTAGAGTGCGAACAAGTGTTAGGTATTGGGTGTATTGGGGTGTTTTCCAGGTATTTGGTATTGGGGTTTTGTCCCCCAATACCCAATACTAATTGAGACCTGTCAAAATAAAAAAATCGATGTTGACCTGAAAATTGATCTGGAAAAATCAAATGGTTGATCGATAATTAGGTTTAAAAAGCTGTTTTTGCGTTAATCAACTACAAGTTAGTAGAATTTCTTATAGTGTTCGCTTTTCTAAGTAGCATAATTAAATTTCCTGTACTTACAGGCTGCCGGTAATTAAAATTGTGCCATTTCTAACCATACAGAATGTACCAGTCCCGTACAATGTACGTACTACGTACCCAGGGCTGTGCGTGTGGTACACACACCCTTTTCCGGACAAGTTAACAAAAGAATTCATGGAAAATAAAGAAACACGACTGAACTATGCATTATTTACATAAGTGCTAAAGCTGTTAATTTCTGCTAATTTTACAATCAGAACGGGGTTTAAATGCTTAATAAAGGCTATTCTTTCAAAGTTTTCTCGCCCTGGTTGGCGAGTAGCAAACCAGGCATCTTCAAAATTTTAATCCCAGTGCAGAAAATTCTGCGCATGCCACCTGAATATACCTTTTCACTGAAATGCAATTTTTGGCCCAGATATGCAAGTATTGGGTATTGGGGTGTAGGGTTCGTCAGGTATTGTTCGCACTCTAGGCATTTGTTTGCTTTTTAACTGTTTGTTAAACACAAATTGGTTGCTTAAAATTGCAATTTTTAGTCTTATTACAGGCTTTATGAACTAAGGCATGCTAAAACTAATTTCCAAGGGTTTTGCAACTTTCTGAAATCTTGGACCCCTTCTTGAGCGAATCCTTCCCTGAACTGTACCTGGCAGACAAACCCCTTGGACCTGCTACGTGTACGTAACTAAGCCTCGCAAAATTCGAACATTTTACCAGAGCAACCAGATTATGTGACCTGTAGAGACAAAGAGAGATGATTTTAGTGTTTACTCGAGTCAGAGTTGCAAACCAGAAGATAGCATTGCATAGCGTAATGGCGAGCGAATCGAACGCAAAGGAAGTTAGTTAGCACGAAAACTATGTAGGTACAGTAAGTGGTGAACGAACAATTCAAAATAATACTCATTCTTTCATGTGCAGCAGCGCCCTCAATCTTGATATTTCGTCGGCCTGACTGCGCACGGTCGACTGCAGAGATTCGATCAACTTAAAAAGATGAGAATTGTGAGCAAAAACCACAGCACTACTGAAAATCGACACAATACATACCTCTTCATTAGAAGCAAACATGCTGCCGGCTAGAATTTCGCTAGTGCTTGGACGCAAATCCGGATTCTGACTTACTGTTCTCTTTATAATTTGACACTGAAACAGAAATCAGCTTTGAATCGATAAAGAACGACTAAAGGCAAAGACCAAGCGAAAACTGACGGCAAGAGGCCATTTTTGTTCGAAGGCAGCGGAGAAGTGTCCCTTGCGAGCTTTCAGCATACTGTACGTTCTTTCCATGCCAGTGCGGAACGGGTGATACAACTCGAAGGCCACGATTCCAATACTGAATATGTCCACCTAAAATATTGATTCTAAATTAACCCACTCCTTCCACATAGAACGCCGACACAGGTTGAAATTAATTAAGGTTGAAGTCAGTCAGTCAGTCAGTCAGTCAGTCAGTCAGTCAGTCAGTCAGTCAGTCAGTCAGTCAGTCAGTCAGTCAGTCAGTCAGTCAGTCAGTCAGTCAGTCAGTCAGTCAGTCAGTCAGTCAGTCAGTCAGTCAGTCAGTCAGTCAGTCAGTCAGTCAGTCAGTCAGTCAGTCAGTCAGTCAGTCAGTCAGTCAGTCAGTCAGTCCAGAGTTGAAGGCATATTGGGCGGGAAGGCAGATACCTTGGGGCTGTAGAACTTGGTGTGCAGCTGTTCGGGTGCCGAGTAGGTGAAAGTTCCCACTCCGCTGCTGTGTCTGCGCTCGATGTCCGAGGCGGGGGCAACGCTGCCTGACAACTCGGGTTCAACGATCCCGTCAGCATCCGAATCGAAACAGGCCAGGCCGAAGTCCCCCAGCAGAACGTGCTGGTCCCGCGCCGTCAGGAATATATTGGCCGGCTAGAACAACACTGTCCTTCTGAATGCCCGCCTTTTCTTGCTCAGCCATTTGACTCTTCACTTTAGTTAATATACAGTCACGGAGTTATGAGGTCAAGTAATATACAAGCAGCACAATTATAAGGTAGACCCCAGCTCGAAATTAAATTCTTCAAGAAAGTTGGTCTCAAACAGTCGGACTTAGCTTAATTAACCAGCAACAACACAGGCATACATTGTAGCAAAATGCCAGACTGGTACAGCGAAACGTAAGAATTAGGTTCGATTGTTTTGCTGAGCCTACAAACAAACTAACTACATACCTTTATATCGCGATGTATCAACCCTCTGGCGTGTATATAATCGACGGCTTTTACCAGTTGTCTAAGCAATCTTTGGTTCAGAAGTCGATCCACCCAACCGAACACGTCTGTAAAGATCAGAACAAAAGCAAGCCTAGAGAAGAAAGAAAGGGCCAAAAAGCAAAACCAACCGGAAACGCCGGTCTCAGCCAGCGGTCGATTTCTAGTGGTCAAATAGTCGCGCAAGGTCCGTGGACACAACTCCATTTGAAGATAGACAGCGAAGCAGTTACGCGTCAGAAAGCGCTGAACAGGTAGCAACTCTACTTACGTACAACAGTCAGGCACTTAACGCCGTTTATGGTACCGACACCATATAAGGTGCACCATATATGGTACCGGCACCTTATATGCTATCGGTACCATAAACGGCGTTAAGTGCCTGACTGTACAAGCTAATTGAGTGTCAACTGGTATTGGGTGTATTGAGGTGTTTTCGAGGTATTGGGTATTGGGGTTTTTGTCCCGATTGAAACTATTATTGAGTACTAAAACTGTTAATTTCTGCTAATTTTACACTCGGAATGGCTCTTTTAAACGCTTTCTCAAAGGCTATTTTTAAAAAATTTACTCGCCCTGGTTGGGGGCAGTACCTGTTGACTGAAATGTAACGTTTGGCCCAGCTATGCAAGTATTGGGTATTGGGTTTTTCAGGTATTGTTGGCACTCTATAACTAGTCAACAAAAACAGAGGCTCACCGCAGGCAACATGTCGTCGATAGGGAGCTGTTCAGCCAGAGAAGGAATAACTGCCAGGGCCTTAGAACTGGACTCCGAATTCATCCACTCACTCACGTCGTCCTGCGACGCCGAGATGCTGCGTTTGCGGCTCCAGAATTTGTTGGCACCCACCGAACGACTGCTCTGAATCGACGACTCCTGAATGAACATAAATAGAAGCTTACGTAAGGAAAGAAAGCTTGGGAGAATGCACTTATGCAGCTTTACATTACAACAACCACTAGTGTATAGGCCAACCAATTTAGGAACGACAGAGAAGAATAAACTGAACAGTACCAGGGATGGTTGAGGACAGGGCTTGCTGTTGGGCGAGCCGCTAGATTGGTCGGCAAAACTGATACTGGGACTGGAGACACTGCGTCGCAACTGACCGCCGCTCACGTGCGCGTTCGTGTTCGATTCTTCGCTGAAACGCAGACAAAACTGAAGTCTCAATGATAATTCTGCTATTTATCATAAATCATTCTGTTCATACAGTCAGGCACTTAACGCCGTTTATGTTACCGACACCATATATGGTGCCGACATTTATGTGCTACCGGTACCTTGGGTAGTGTAGTGGTACCATGGTACCCCACGAACGGCGACTGTGGTGGTACTATATATGGTACAGGTACCAATGGTAGGGTAAAGGTAGGGGTACCATATGGTGCCACCACAGTGGCCTAATGTGGGGATACCCTATATGGTGACAATGGCCTAAGTACCATATGGTGTCGGTAGCATAAACGGCGTTAAGTGCCTCAATGTCACAGTCTAACCTTAATTCTTGGATGTTCGGCTGCGCGTGAGAGGAGCTGTCGGAGCGCCGATTCCTGCCAAGTGAAGAGTCGACCTCGAACCAGGCACCGTAGTATCTGACAATGTTCGGATGACTGAGACGCGCCAGCATTTGTACTTCGCGAAGCACCTGTTACAAAGATAACATACTAAAAAGAACTCGCATGCCTAGTTGCACTTAGACGTGCGCATACATGCAACAGGAGCATACATGGGCCGGGGGGGTTCCGGGGGGGGGGTTTGCCCACCTCCCAACTTGGGCTCGACCCTCCCCCAAACGACCCCACCCACCCACCTGAAGCCGACTTTTGTTCCTGACCCTACCCACCAAAATCGCCGCGACCCCCCCAAACCGGCAGGCCCACCCCCAACTTTTCGGATTTTGACTACCCCAACCGATTTTTCCGGCCCATGTATGAACAGGAGGGTCTGGGTGTACCCCAAAACCCGACTTGCCCCCCCATGAGACGATTTAGCTAAAATTAGCGATTTTTGACACGATTTTTAGCCGAAAAATTGCGATTTTTTCGATTTTTGAACGTTTTTAGTGCCCAACCCCCTCCCAAAATTTGGGCTCAGACCTCAGGCCGGCCACTGAGCCACCACTGAGCCAGCGACGACGAAGACGGCGACTGAGCCACTATATAACCATAAATGGGCCGGGGACTTAGCCACCCTCCGACCTAACTATCCGAAACCCTTTGCCAAGTCTTTGGGAAATCAGCCTACCCTACTCCCTGGCAGCTCTTACACGCCTTTTACGGCCCTTGTTTGCATACAACTCTCAAAAACTATAGGCTGTCCCAAAATGGCAACATTTCTTTTTGCTGCCGTGTCCGCAAATGTTAACCAAATAATCTCAACACCGTTGAAATCTTATGCGTTAAGGTTTGATGCGCCAGACTTAACCAAATACTGAAAAATTAGGAATATACAGGGTGTGTCAAAAAAAAACAACCCAGCAGAGTTTTTGCTGTAGCAACCGCAAATCTCAACCGATTTGAATGAATCCTGCTTTAAATGAAAGATAAATAAATTCTTGAAAGACTGGTGAAGGCCCTATTAAGATACGATGCTTAGTTCCTGAGATATTTTCCTTCAAACTCAAAACAGAGATTTTGGCAGTGAACAAGAGCGATTCCGTTGCACTTCACAACAGAACCGATTCCTACTGCTGAGCGGCAACAAGACTTTTACAAATGAAGTAACCAAGCATGTGTGGCACCAGAAAAACCTCGTTACGTTAGCCCTGAGCAGTAGGAATCGGTTTTATTGTGAAGTGCAACAGAATAATAAAAATCGCTCTTGTTCATAGCCAAAATCTGTTTTGAGTTTGAGTGCAAATATCTCAGGAACCAAGCATCATATCTTAATAAAAGCTTCACCAAACTTTCAAGAATTAATTTATCTTTCATATAAAATAGGACTCATTGAAATCGGTTGAGATTTGCGGCTGCAACAGTAAAAAATCTGCTGGGTTGTTTTAATCTCTGTTGTGCACTGCCAAAATCTCTGTTTTGATTTTGAAAGCAATTATCTCAGGAACTAAGCAACGCATCTTAATAAAAGCTACACCAGTCGTTCAAGAATTTATTTATCTTTCATTTAAAGCAGGATTCATTCAAATCGGTTGAGATTTGCGGTTGCTACAGCAAAAAATCTGCTGGGTTGTTTTTTTTTACGCACCCTGTATAAAATTGGGTAATTTCAAAGCCTATATTGCTGGCACACACTACATTCCCAATTTCAGCTTATTTGGTGAGCCGAGAGGGCAGCATGAAGAAAGGTTATCATTTTGGGACACGCTGTGCTACCCGAAAGCAAACGACGAGGTCTCTGTAATCAAAGGCAATGCGCTTTATGGCGTACTCAACACGATCTATTCGACTGGTGGCCTGAAACAACCAAATCCATTTCAAACTGTGATTTGTGTTTAGTTGACTGATTACCTGGAAAACCTTGCCAAATCCACCCTCGCCCAGATCTTGTCCCTTGACGAAATCTCGCTGGAAGCGGTTGGGAAAGAAACTAGCTGCCATGCTAGGCTGCGATAAATTCGGCTCCTGGGGAAGTCTGAAACCCATTTAGACCTCTGTAAGTCTGTGCACCAATACACCCAATATCCAATACCAGTTCGCACTCTACATACAGTAGAACGCTCAGTACGCTAGCAACAAAAGTTCGGAACGCAAGAGAAAAGTAAAGATTACGATGCAGGGAGGCCATGGGACGTAGAGCGTTTCAGTTTTCTAACGATTCGGCGATCGGAAGCAGCAGTGGTGAGCGGCGCAGGGTTGGAAGACTTGCGAATGTGGTCCAAAGTGAGACTGAGCGCTCGGTTCACGTACATTCTGTAACGGTCGCGCAACGGATACAACTCATCGCTAAGCAGCGTCGACGGAATCAGATTGTTCTTCACCAGCACTCCCGACAACACTGCAACGCACAACCACCAAGTTAATAAAAGCAAGAGGGACACGCTAAATAAACTGCAGCTCCAAATATAATAATCCAAAAAACAAGTT
Source organism: Sabatieria punctata (assembly GCA_030248155.1). Classification (NCBI taxonomy): domain Eukaryota; kingdom Metazoa; phylum Nematoda; class Chromadorea; order Araeolaimida; family Comesomatidae; genus Sabatieria; species Sabatieria punctata. The sequence continues at coordinate 48,656 of JASANB010005083.1, read as the reverse complement.
TGAATCTGCCGCCTTTTCACCGATCACAACGGCCCTGTTGCCAGGTCCCGCCACGAAAACTGTCACCTGCAAAAAGCTGTCGTTGTTCCTTGGTGTCTTCTTTGGCATAGATAGAACAGAGCAACTCCAGCACGGCCGATAGTAGACAAGCTAATTGGTCTCTCTGGTCAGAGGTCACTTGCGAATCCTCGCCTGCCACCGCCACGGCGCCGTTCCGCCGCGACTGTCTGCCTGGCGAGCGCACCACTGCGCCCGACCGACTCTCATCTAAACACATGCGTAATTCTTTCCACTCCTGCATTAACTGTCAGGCACTTAACGCCGTTTATCAGACTGGCACCATTTAAAGTGCCGGTACCATATATGGTACCGGTAGCGGTACTTAGGGTAGTGGCACCATGGCACCGTCACCATATACAGTACCCCCATATTCGGCCACTGTGATGGTACCATAGTATGGTACCGACCGGCACCATAAGATACCCCCTACCTTCCAATTGGTAACTGTACCGGTACCACATACACAACATATATGGTACCACGTCATTCAAATTTCGTACTATATGGTACCGGCACCCATGGTCATGGGTAGAGGTACCATATATGGAGCCGGTACCATGTGGTGTCACTACCCTAAGTACCGGTACCAATGGTACCGGCACCGTATATGGTGCCAGTACCATAATAAAAGGCGTTAAGTTCCTGACTGATTAACCTAGAGCTTGCTTGCCTATGCACGCAAACACTACAGTGATAAGATTAGTTTTGGCAAGTTTCCACTCATTACAAAAGGTTTCGAAGCTTATCTTAAGGCCACGTCCCGTTTGTTGAGAACATAAAAAATACCCACGCGTACACCATTTCGTTGTCGTTCTAACCAGAAAAACCAAAACCTTACCAACAAACCGATCTACATACGGGGGATTCCGGGTAAACTCGGCCGGGCCTCTCTGGTGTTCGGCCGAAAACTGATTGTAACCATTACGATAGCTCTCCTGCCAGTCAGTCATCACACCAAAAAGCTTAGCAACACGTGGCCATTTAAATAAGAGCCGAGTTTCTAGAATATTCTGGCACACGCTGCATTACGCCACCGATCAATTTTTTAGAAGACACGAGATACGAACGAACGCAAGCGAAGAACTTGTTTTCAAGCAAACACGTGCCAGTTTACCAGTGCCACATTTATCAGTGGGCTGTAGCGTTGTTACGATCAGATCAGCACCGGTGCTTAAAACTGACAATAAATTATTATGTAGTAGAATATGGCCACACAATCACATCAAAGCTGAACAATATTTTCACATTTTGTTTGTTCAATAGAATAGATACAGCACTTTCACAGACAAGCCAAGTGGCGTACCTGAATTTTGAAAAATCTAGGCTACTAAACGTCTAAATAGACTGGTTTTTTAATTTAAAATAATAGATTTTGAAGGCAAAAATTATCAGTCATCGTACATAAACTTTTTATCCCACTGTTCACTCTACATATACTATTCCGCAAAAGCTTTTAAAAGTGGACTATCGGGTTTGAATCAACTTGCATGTACTGAGAGTCGGACATTAGGGCCAGCCCGTCCTTTGATTCTGATCTGTATAAACTTGACTTTTGTACTAGACGATGTTCATAGCTTTTTTTCTTTCTTTTCTTCTATCTTTGCTAGTTTACGGTATAAACCCCTCCGGCCGATACGCCACATAGAAAAAGACTAGGCTACATACATACAGAACACTTTGACACATGACTCAATCGAGGTACAGCTTCGCACAGGAATAGTCTTACCGAGTTTTGCGCAAAAGCACTTGAAAGGAAAACAGAACACGTTAATTAACAACAAAATATATACATCCTTTCGAAATCAACATAACTGCGTTGTTTGGTTAGCATTTCCGTTTTGTAAATTAGCCCGCACCAACAGGAAGATAGCTATTTCGAAAGGGATACGAGAACAAACGGAAACCTGTGAATACCGCATTACACAACAAAGAACCAGTTCAAGATGGAGTGTGATCAGCCGACGGATCGTTTGGAGCACCGGCGTCCAAGTCGATTTTCTGATTCACCACCGCTCGACACAGTGGACACTCGTGAAGCTTCACTCCGCAATTTCCACAGCAACACACGTGACCGCATGGCACAAAGAGCAAGTTAACCTGAACAAACACCGTACCATACTACGTTGATAAATCAGTGACTATCTATCATCAGAGTGTGCCCAAAATGACAACATTTCTTATCTGCTGTCGTTTTCGAAAAGTTCCACCAAATAAGCTCACATTACGAGCATCCTGGGAATTCGGTGTTCTAAGTAAATTGTTGGGTAATTTTTATATCAAAGTCAAAGTTTTATCGCCCGAGTCCGATCCGATCCGATTTGCGGGGGGCCTTACGGCCAGCGATCAGACTCGAGGTCCATTCCGCTACCCCCGTGGTTTCGTCATCTCGGACGTTTCCCTTCTATCACTGCCAGCCACTCTAGCCATGCTGTTGGGCGCCAGGTACTTAAGAAAGTCCCTGGCGCGTTGACGTCATGGTGATGTCGGCTCCCAACGTCCGCTCCCAACGTCCGCTAGGTCCGCCCCTGGTGTGATAGAGGCCCCCCGGCCTAGTCGGTTTCCGTGGACAACTCCTGACGTCATTGCTCTTTCTCCAAGTTGGCATGCTGTAGGAGCAGCTTCGGTGCAATGGCAGATCCAGTTGGTTCCCATTTTATCTACTCGCTGTAACCAGCTTTCGGTGGCCTGGGTGGAGCGTTGTGCCGACGACCAACTCTTTGCAGCAAGAAACTTGCCGCGCCGAGAGGATGAACCACTACAACCGCTAGGGATGCAGGGGCCGCCGTGACTCAGAGGCAGCAAACTACCCACTGAGCCAACGACGCGGCTATCGCCCGAGTAACACAAAACCGTCGGAGCGACAGGCCACGAGTCGCCATATTTGACATATTACGTAGCCTAACTAAATAACAAACGCTGCGGCAAATTTTGCGTTTTTACCAAGGCCGTAAATTTGTCCAAAGACTTAGCATTCACAACTTCATTAGGCAGTTGATTCCAGAACTTACACCACCTTAAAAGTTTAGTCTACAATTTAGATGTTTTTTAGAAATAGGGATATCATTGTTCAGACAAGGGCTAGAAGTTCGGCTGAGGGCAGGGGTAGCGGCGACTGAAGGGGGATGAGGGGATGGTAAGCAAAAAGTCCAATCTTTAACTAAAATCAAGGATTTGTTAATATCTCGCGAAAATAGCTTGAAATAAGCTCATTTTATCATTTAATAAATGAATTTTTTCTATACAAAATTCTTGGGGTAGCAGCGGCCTGAGGGGGGTAGGACAGGCTGAAGCGGGTCAACCACCCTCAGCTCCCCCCTTTGCCCATGTCTGCCATTGTTTGAAAAATGGAAACTTTTCTGTTTGCTGTCATTTCTGAAAGGACTCACAAAATGACCTGAAATTCTGCTTCATCTGCTAAAATACAGGAAATTCCACGGGTTATAAAAATAACTAATTTCACACTATTTTCCATTTCTCAGGGCAGGACCGGATCAAGAATAATGCACCAACCAAATTTTAAAATAAATAGTTCTCCTCAACAATTTTTGACATATTACAGTCAGGCACTTTATGGTACCGTTTATGGCACCGACACCGTATAAAGTACCGGTACCTAGGCTAGTGGCACCATATATGGTACCCCTACGTTCGGGGACTGTGGTTGTACCATGGTACTGGCCCCGAACGTAGCGGTACCATATATGGTGTCGGTACCATAAGGCGCTAAGTGACTGACTGTATTAAATCCAAACCTCTGTATACAGTATAGATAAAAAAAAATGTCCCATCGCTTTTTCGGCCTTCACTCAAACGTTTCGTTCTCAGTCACTTCTTTACCGATTTGGCTCAAATTTTCAGCAAAAATTAACAACATGGTTCGCTAAATATTCTGCAAGTGTGGTGCCAAAATTCCGACTCATACTGGTTTTATGACCCGAAAACTAGGAATGAGGGTGGTCCACGCAAATTTAATTTTTTTCGGTAATACAAGGAGTACAGGCCTGAAACTTGCAGGAATGATTGGTGTTGCTATTGGGCATAACATACTAAGCGGGCAGCCCTGTAGCTCAAAGGGCACTAAAATGGGGGAATTTCAAAAACATGACGAAATATGACTTTTCTTCATAGAACGGGCAAAATGACGATTCTAAAGATTTTCAATTTTCAAAAAACGCTGCAGGGATGGTTACTATGGTGTGGAACAGAGCTTAAATATCAGGTTCATTTATTTGTCGAACTTCCTGCTACAATCTATGTTGATTAACAACAGATTCAGTGCTTTGATTCTAGAAGGTGCAGATTTCTTAACTATGGGATTTTCACTCATGTTTTTGAAATTCCCCCATTTTAGTGCCCTTTGAGCTACAGGGCTGCCCACTTAGCATGTTATGTCCAATGGCAACACCAATCATTCCTGCAAGTTTCAGGACTGTACTCCTTGTATTACCGAAAAAAAATAAATTTGCGCGGACCACCCTCATTCCTAGTTTTCGGGTCATAAAACCAGTATGAGTCGGAATTTTGGCACTAAACTTGCAGAATATTTAGCCAACCATGTTGTTAATTTTTGCTGAAAATTTGAGCCAAATCGGTAAAGAAGTGACTGAGAACGAAACGTTTGAGTGAAGGCCGAAAATGCGATGGGACATTTTTTTTAATCTATACTGTATTTGGTCAACGTCAACGTCTACAAAAGTTTCATCAAAAATGTTGTCATTTCTTTTAGACCCTCAGCAGTAACAAAAGACAGTCTAGAGAGAGACTTACATTAGCCTCCAAGCAGACAACGCACTCAAACTCGAACTTGGCAGTGAGCGGAGGTGCGCTCGGTCTGCGTGCCCCGGCGCCCGGCACCGGCACCTCAGGCTCGGTCTGCTTGCTACTGGGCTTGTCGTAGGGGACGGCCGTTTTCTTCGCTTCCAACCAATCACAAATCACACTGAGAATGGCTTTGCGCAGTCCCACCTGATAGATGCCCATCTGCAGCAGAAATTTTTTTTACTATTTGCAAGCTGGCAGTTGTGACCGGAAAATGAACAACCTTCTGCAGGTCCTCTTCAGTCAGCGAAAACAACACGTCGGCAGTGACGTTGTGACGTGCGAAGGCTGGCACGAAATCGTTGGCACCTGCCTTCGCCAGCACTTTCAGTACGTCCATGTCCAACTGACGTTCCTGCACAACTTCTCCACATTCATTCAGTAACAAACAGTAACAACCTAAGGGGGAGCACTACTCGCTTTCCGTTGGACGCATACATGTAACAGTAGGGGAGGGGTTTGGGGTCTGGCGCCGGTCGGGGGGGTCCAAATTTTTGGAGGGGGTTGGGCACTAAAAAACGCTAAAAAATCGAAAAAGCCGCAATTTTTTGGCTAACAATCTTAAAAAAATTGCAAAAATTTGCTCAAAAAATTACTTGCCAGAAAAATCGGAAGGGGGAGTCAGGAAAATTGTCTCGGTCCCCATCCGGGGGGGTCTGGCCTAAGTCAGGTAGCGGGCTGACCCCCCCCATACCCTCTGTTACATGTATGGTTAAGAAAAAATCTACAAAAAAGCATGGTTGGGCAGTGTCCAAAACAGGCTATTCCAAAATTTTACACCTATTTTTTTTTAGGAAGGCCACTAACACCAACTATAAGAGATAATGAGGGATGGTAAAAGCCCACCTTATCTATGAGATTCTGAGGTTTCATTTCGAGCAGTTTCTGGTACTGCATCAACCAGTAATCCAGTCGAGAGTCGTCTCGTGCCTTCTCCATTTCCATCTGTATAAACTTAGTAGTACATATACGATGTGACCGAGGATCGAAGCAGACATAGGCTAGCATTTCAGCTGATGATGGGGTAGAATTTTCAATTCCTGACGGGGCCTGAGGGGATGGTAAGCCAAAAACATCCGATTTTTGGCTAAAATCAAGTTTTTGTTTCTGGGTTATTTTTCGCTAAAATAAACTATTCTGAGCTCATTTACACCTATTCTAGGCATATATTCATACATGTACTAGGGGGGTTTGGGGGGTTACCCCCTGCTGGAAAAGCCAAACCCCCATCACCCCCCCCCCCCCCGAGACAGGTTAAGGGACCCCTCCCCTCGACCAAAAATACAAGTGCTAGAAGTGGCTCCAGTATTAACAAACTGGGTCAGAAATCACTAATTTTTAGCCTAAAATTCACTTGAAAAGCCTTTGGAAACCGAATTTGGCGTTTCCACTGCTGATATTTAAGAAAAATCGGTGTTTTTGGAAGCTCTTTTTGTCATTTTTTGCTTGTTTTTAGCTTTTAAACGCTATTTGGCAGCTTAAAATAGCGATTTTTAGCGTCCTTACTGAAAAAACGTGCTAAAAACGCATTTCTAGACGTTTTGGAGCTTTTCGAAATTTTGGACCCCCACCTGGGCGAAACCCCCCCTCGACCCCCCACCTGAGGAAAAAACCCCCCTACCCCCCTCCCCCCAGGTCGGCCCGGAGCTGTTACATGTATGCATATATTTATCTATACAAAATTCTTCCTAAAAAGTCCTGAGGTGGGTAGCGGCTGACTGAGGTAGGGGATAGGTGAGAGCTTGAGGGGGTCAACCCCACCCTCTGCCCGTGTCTGGATCGAAGTGGTACGATCAGCGCTTGCTGTCCATCTTGTAAGCCGGTTTGTACGCTATGTAGACGCACTAGTTTCTAGGGCAATAAGCTAACCGCTAAGCCAAGGGCATACAAAGACCAACTCACGAGTCGTTTCTGCAGTTCGCGAGTGCGACTTTCTTTCTCGTCCATCAGCGACATCAACAACTGCATCAGGTTGAGTCGCTGCGCTTCCAGACACTCCTGCAAACTGCCACTTAACAGTTAGGCACTTAACGCCGGTTATGGTACCGATGCCATATAAATGGCACTGGCACCATATGGTACCCCACGTTCGGCGACTGTGGTGGTACCATATGGTACCCGTACCCATGTACATGGTACAGGTACCACTATCATAATATGGTACAAGATCTGAACAGAGTGGTACCATAATAATTGTACCGGTACCGGTACCAATGCGAAGGTAGGGATACCATCACAGTTGTTAGGGTCAAAAATTTAAAAAAAAGACTTTATTTTTTTTAAAAAAAAAGCTTTTTTTGAAGGCTCAAAAAAAATTTTTTTTTAAAATCAATATGCAAATTAAGGGAAAAAGTGGGAAAATTCACGTAGATACATCCAATTTTTTGTAAATTCTTTGGAAACAGCCAACATTTTATCCAGCAACCTGCGTAATACTTCTTTTGCATTCAGCCTAACAGCGACTGCGTAAGAAATCCATCCTTAGGATTCACCTAGAAGTGCCTCTAAAGACAATTTTCGGTGAAATTATGCAGTTACAGGCAGTGTTTAGAGCTGTATTGATAGGTTTCTCAACTGACTTAAGGTGCAAAAGTGGAAAATTTGTTGTAAGTATCTGTACTAGCATGCTGGACCCATTTAAGACGATTTTCAAAAAAAAAAATTTTTTTTTAAATTTTTTTAAAAAAAGCAAAAATTTTTGGTCTTAAAAAAAAATTTTTTTTAACAACTGTGGATACCATATATGGTGCAGGTACCATAAGTGCCTGACTGTTTAAGCACCAAAAATCGCTTGAAACAGGTCCAACCACATAAGAAGAAGGCAACCTAAGCACTTAACCTGTTCGTTGGCCACGCGCATGTCTTTGTTCTTTCTCTCTAGCAGAGAGAGCTGGGCCAGTTCCTTGTGTATCATGTCGATCTGGGAGTTGAGCCGGTTGGTGCGAGCGTCGCGCTGTTCCATCAGAGCCAGCACGGCGTTCTTCTGGAACTGCTGGTCGTGCATCAACTGTCGCATGAACTCCCGCATCATGTTGTCTTTGTGACGCAGCACCGCGTCCACGTTGTCGTCGTGTAAACTCGTCCTAATCAATTACACCTTACTTATTCTATACAAATCAAACACATTTATCATTGCATCTGATTGAGTGTTTTAGTTGTATTTTCTCACCCTGTAGTTTCACTACTTGAACCAGGACACTTCATAGAAAATGTAGAAAAACAACATCACTAAAGTGCAAATAATTCCGCAAAAACAATTTGCAGTCTCAGACAAGGTTAGCATTTCAGCTGAAGGGGTGGTAAATTTTCAAATCCTGAGGAGGGTTGAAGACATGGTAAGCCAAAAAGTCCCATCTTGAGCCCATCCCGATCCGTCTTGAGCTACGCAGTACCGATCTGGTTCCCAAACCTCAGCAGAACAAAGGTGACACAACTACAGGCAACCCAGAATGCTGCACTTCGAGTTATCACTGGCTGTGTTAAGATGACCTCAGAACAGCACCTGCACCAAGAGACCGAACTCTTACCAGTCAAACACCACAGCGACCTTCTCTGCTCCCAATTCTTCCTCAGAACCTTCCTGCCTAGTCACCCAAACCATCAAGAATCTCAAGCTCAAACCCAACCTCGCCAACTACGGGTAACCTTGAAACAACGTTACAAAGCTTTAATCGACCGTTTCTTGCTCAACGAGACAACCGATCTAGTCACCTACAAAACGGGCCTTGAAACGCTGCACAAAGAAACAGTCAACTCTGTCCTGAATAGCTACAATCCGCCCGTCAGACTAGGAGGATATCCACCGCCCATCTGCGATGAAGAGAAGGAACTGCCTCGGAAGACCAGGACCACCCTTGCTCAACTATGTTCTGGATATTCAACTATGCTGAGGACATGGCAATATCGCGTTGGTCTATGCCCAGACGACTTGTGCCCTGATTGCCGGAGAGCCCAACACACCTCTGAACACCTTTTCAAGTGCTCTGTGAAGCCAACTAATCTCACACTACACGACCTATGGGGCAGCCCCAGGGACGTGGCGTCCTTCCTGGGGTTGAGCCTTGACTGATTCGGAAGTCGGCGGTGTTTTGGCTACTAACAACAACAACCAAAAAGTCCCATTTTTGGCTAAAATCAAGGTTTTTGGCTTATTTTTCGTCAAAATAACTGAGCTTATTTACACCAAGCATACTTTTCTATATAAAATTCATCCAAAAATTCCTGAAGGGGGTACCGGCGGCCTGACGGGGTAGGTCAGAGCCTGAAGGGGGTCAACCCCCTTTGCCCATGTCTGCGTACTTCCAACACTTGACACCCCAATACCAACACCTGCTGAGCTGCGCCAAAAATTCTATTTCAGTGAACAGGGACGTTCTGTATCATTAGAAATGGCAAAAACTGTTATATTTAGATTTATGTAATTTAATAGACAATAAAATTAGACCTTCATTGTCATTTTAGATATACAGAAGGCTAACAATCACTGGTATGGTGCGACTAAGGAAACCGGTGACTACAAGAAAATTATTACACAAAATTTTAATAGGTTAGTGTTGTTAGTAACTAACCAGGGAACGACACAGGGCTGACCAATCAACACACCCCAAAGCTCCAGATGTATTTGCAATCAGCAAGAAATAACATTACATAAATTGGGCAAACCTTTAGCTGATCGGCTTTCCAAAGCTACAGTAATAATTTGTAGAAGTTTAAAGATTTTTAAAAAGGTCCCAATCATGATCCGAAATTGTGCAGGCACAAAAATACAATATCCAATCCAATCTCACCAGGCAATACGGCACTCTAATCAGAACATAAAGAAGACTCACATTTGCACCATTCTGGCGACGGCGCTGCCCTTCTGTTGTTCGTACATGCGTCGCACTTCATCAAGCGAAAAGTTCTGTGCTATCGTTCGTTCCATGGCCCCTGAAAATGAGACAAAAACCCGTATGCATTTTGCTTAGTTCACGGCCCACTCACTGTTAGCCTAATTGACCAGCCCACAAATCGATAAAGAAAGAGCGACGCAGAAATCACCTGTCTGTCCTTTAGAAAGGAAATAAGAACAGAACTTACGTTCTATCTCGGCTTTCCTGAGGCGTTGGTACTCTTCTAATCGGACCCGGTACCACTTTTCTTCCTGCATTCTGCAAACAATTTCAGGTTCGCAATAATAATAATAATAATAATTAATAATAGTTTTCTAAAAAAAACCTTCGTTTCTCCTCTTCCTCCAGGCGCTCCTCGGCCCAGCGGACGTTGCCATTGAGCATGAGGATCTGCTTGACCAGGACTTCTGCGTGCGTTTCCACTGAAAATGCACAGGCTCGCAATTGAAACAGTAGATCCATACATGTAACAGGTCATCCGCCGAAGCGGGAGGGGGTTGGGGTCTGAGCCCAAATTCTAGGGAGAGGGTTGGGCAGTAAAAAGCGCTCAAAATCGCAATTTTTCGGCTAAAAATCTTCAAAAATCGCTAATTTGGGCTCAAATACAGCTAAAAACTGCTGTTTTATAGGATTTCTGTGTCTGAAATTGTAGAAACATAGCAAAAGTTTCCTCAAAAAAAATACTTGATGGAAAATCGGAGGGGGTCGGAAAAATCGTCTCGGGGGCATCAGGGGGTCCGACCTAAGACGGGTGGGGACAGACCCCTCTGTTACATGCATGAGTAGATCAATTAGCGCCGACTGACTTTCAGATATCGATTGTAAAAGTTGTTGACGTTCGGTGTCTCGCTGTTGCTGCAGGTTTGAGATTCTTTCATCTATGCTTTGTTGCTGCTAAAACAACTCAAGTCAGTCAGTCAGTCAGTCAGTCAGTCAGTCAGTCAGTCAACAACCCCAAGAGCCCTGCCTAAGCCGAACCTGTTTACTTGAATAAAGTGCGTACCTCCATAATATCACCCAACAATTTCTGCCTTGAGCCAACGTTATGAGCCACCACAGCTGCATGTTGTGCTCTTGCCTCTAGCATGGCCTGCTGAATTCTAGCCTGATCTTTGCGTTTCTCTTCCTTAAAGTCCAAATTCATTAGCTCACCCATTTACTACGCAGACAGAGCAGAGCGTACCCTGGCTCTGTCGTACAGTCTGGCCGCGTCAGCCAGGTAAGAAAAGTGATTTTCGGTTTTAACCAAGTGCGTCTCGGACTTGCTGCGCGCCCTGGTCTTTGCCAGGTCCGGCGGTTCGCCAAGCAACGGCAACACCGACTTTGTGGGCGTCTGGTAATCGACCCCCGCCTCTTCGCACAAACAACGCATCATGGCTGTGGTGTCCTGTCTACAGACGTCGGCCGGCGGAAACAACATCTGTTCGCTGTCCACAATCAGAGTCTCCAAGCATCTGGCGCGCGACAGACTGGATGGCAAGCGAGTGACCTGGTTCTGAGAGACGTCCAGACAACGCAGAGACACGCAGTTGCCGATTGAGTCCGGCAGTTCCTGGATCTGGTTGCCTGCAGAAGTTGTGTTGGTGCAGTTTAGAGGCACTCAGTCGAGACTGACTCACGTTTCAAGTTCAGAGTTTGCAGAGAAGTCAGGTAGCCGAGCTCGGTTGGAACGCAGGTCAGTTTGTTGTTTTCCAAGTTGAGAACCTGAACAGAAGAAAACAGTCAGCTGTTAGCTGCACAGTCAGGAATATTTTGGAAGAACCTTGCGTAGACAAATCAGATTAAACAGACTGGCACTTAACGCCGTTTATGGTACCGGTACCTAGGGTAGTGATACCAGACATGGGCTAGCATTTCTGTTGAGGGGGGCTGAAGGGTAGGAACGCCTGAGGGGACTGAGGGGGGTGCTAAGCCAAAAAGCCCGATTTTTGGCTAAAATCAAGGTTTTCTGGCTTATTTTTCATTAAAATAAGTTAAAATAAGCTGATCTGAGCTCATTTACACCTAATCCAGGCATATTTTTATCATACTTTTCTATACAAAATTCTTCCAAAAAAATTCCTGAGGGGGGTAGCGGTCGGCTGAGGGGGGTAGGTCAGAGCCTGATGGGGGCCAACCCCCCCTCAACCTGCCCCCTTTACCCATGTCTGAGTGATACCATATGGTGCCCCTACGTTTGGGGACTGTGGTGCTACCATAATATGGTACCCCTACTTTCGCATTGGTACCTGTACCGGTACCATATTATACCACTCCGTTCAGATTTCGTACCATATTATGGTACCACCACAGTCCCTAACCGGTACAGGTCCCAATGCGAAGGTAGGGGTCACCAAACTAATAGAATGTGGGGTAATGATACCGGCACCATAAACGGCGTTAAGTGCCTGACTGATAAACGAGCTCAAAATAGTCTACTTTGACGAAAAGTAAAGAAAACCCTTCGTTTTAGCCGCCGCTACTCGTTAGAATTTCAATGTTCTAATGCAAATAACACCTATGACTGCTTTTGTAGCTGAGGTAGAGTAAGTGCGGTCTGGTCTACCTGGAGGTTGGAGAAGAATCTGAGTTGAACTGGAATTTCTCTGAGTTCGTTGTTGTGTGCATCGATCACACGCAAGGTTCTCTGCGTTTTGGCAAGTTCTTCGTAGGTTCCGCCCTCCTTCAGCGAGGACAACCGGTTATCATGCACGAGCAGCACCTCAAAGCACCACCAACCGTACATAAAAAATCTCTACAGCTCAAACTCCTACTTGTTTCAGTAGAACCTTGATCAGTGCATAAACACCAGGCGGAATCTGAGGCAAGTCGCAATCTGACAAATCAACCACGCTGTCCGGCGCGTGTCGTGCCTAAATAAACACTTCCAATACACATCCACCTCAAAATCAAAACAAATACAGAAAAAACGCGGTTTTTCTGTTTTCATGTCTGAAATTCTGCAAACTTGCAAAAAGTTGCCTGCCCGTGCATGCGTCTGTGTGCGAACACAAATCAGTTTCGAGAGTAAGCGAACAAAAAGGTCAGTGTTCGCCTAAAGAGGTGCTTTCGAAAGGGTTCTTATGGTAGAGCCAGAAAAATCCCTAGCTTTTTTAACCTCCCTAGCCCGCTGTTATCTGCATAAATTCCTACCAGATGCATCTGGTGCTGCAGTCGCCTTTGACCGTCTTTGTTCTGTTTACGTCGAAACAATGACATATTGTCGAGTCGGGAACCGTCGCTGCCGTCTGTTTGCTGACTGGCTGCTGCGCCCATACAAAATTTTATTCTCCGCTGTTCTTTAGCAACTCTCAAAGAAGAACAAAAGAGATTACAGCAAACAAACAATATAATGTACTAACTAACGCAGCTGAATGGCCGGCAAGATAAATTCAATCTTAACCTACAGGGTGTCTCAAAAAATGATCATATTTCTTTTTACAGCCATTTCCGCAAATTTTGATCAAACAGGCTGAAATTTGGACCACAGGTGCCAAAATTCGGGGAATTTTATGTGTTAAAGTTTGGTGCACTAGGCTTAACTCATTCCCGAGAAATTTCAAAAAAAGTGAAATTTGGTAATTTCAGTAGTGAAAGCGGTCACCGAAAAAATGATCACATTTCTTTTTCCTGTATCTTTCGTAATTTTTGTCGGAATTGGATGAAATTTGGAGTGTAAACGCAGAAATTCAGGGTAATTGATGTGTAAAAAGTTGACTCATGAACTCCAACGCTATCGTTAGAGTTTAGGCGATAATGAAATGTAACGTTTTTCCGGTGACCGGCTTTCACTATTGAAATTACCAAATTTCACTTTTTTTGAAATTTCTCGGAAATGAGTCAAGCCTAGTGCACCAAACTTTAACACAAAATTTCCCGAATTTTGGCACCTATGGTCCAAATTTCAGCCTATTTGGTCAAAATTTGCGGAAATGGCAGTAAGAAGAAATGTGATCATTTTTGGAGACACCCTGTATTACCTGTTAAAGCTTGTTCGCTCACGCGGAACCAGTTCGTAAAATATTTGCCAATTAGGCATCATTTACCCAATTTAACCTATTTATTATGCCTAAAAGGACTCTTAAGGTGCAAGACTCGACTGGGGTTGGTCCCTTACTGATAACGTGCCTGAGGTTCCCTTAGGGGGCTAAATTTGGCCAAGAAATAAGAGGGATTTTAAGAGTCAGTTTCTGATTTGATCGGGTCTTTCCCCTAATCTCTATGTCAAGTTGAAAACTTTTGCGTAGAGAGCTGCTGTGCATTAGTGCACTAATAAATACCTAGACATTCATGAGTTAGGTAAAACCTACAAAGGGTTTATGGATTTGAAGCTCCATTCCTGAGATACAAGCCGCCAAAATGAGTGGGTGAGGTGGGGTCGTTTTGGGAGGTCGAGCCCATGCTGGGGGGCAAATGTCCCTTACCTCCTTGCCCATTTCTTCCCATGTTTTCAACTTGACATAGCGAGACTTGATCGAATCAGAGACTCAGTCTTAAATCTACATCACAACAAACAGAATCATTAAATAAATTTGAGACCTACCTACCTACCTACCTACTGAAGAACGATCAATATAATATACTAGAACGACCCTCTTCTCTTCACTAGGCCTACCAGTACCACGTATGCAACGAGCTTCTGTGGAAAAACGAACGATTCAAAACCTACTTGCCGAATACCTGATTAAGTTACGCCTCCTGTATTCGGTAATCTAACAAATGTCACGTCACAGTGACATCATCGACCGATCTAGAACGCATTGCTGTTGTGCTGTCGCCGTCGGATCGGAGCGCCTTCTCACCCAGCGATGAATCGATCTTGAATAGGGATGCAAATGGTATAAAAAATACCAAATACCAAATACCAAATACCAGATGGTATTTTCTATACCAAATAATACCAAATAATTCCAAATAGTTGATAAACAGGTCGCTAGCTGTTTGTAATTAGCGCAAAATCATACTTTTTGATTTTTTCAGCAAAAATATATTAGTTTTGCCTAAGTGGAAGAGTTTTTGTTGCATCTAAAAGAGATCTAGTCATGCCGAGAAAGAAAACGAGCAGAATTTGATGGATTTTCACTGACTCGGGAAGTGGGCAAGCACGTTGTGATGTTTGCGGAGGCTCGGTCTCGATAAAGGGGCCGTCCATAAACGACGTCGTTCCAAAATCCCGATTTTTCGGACCCCCTTTCTCCCAAAATCGCCTTGCGTCGTTTCATGGGAGCCCCCTCCCACTTTCTGAGAATTTTCCATGAATGGTTGTTATAAGCTAAACTGGTCAGAAATCTTTGTTGTTTTGTTGCTCAGAAACGGTAAAGAGACGTGTTGTTCTGCGTATCTGCATTGTTAAACTTTTAGTAAATTAGAAATAAAGAGAAAACTCTGAACAGAAGAGCTCTGACATGGTATACAGTCGCAAAATATGCAGAATTTATCGCTTAAAAGCTAACTGTTTAGTTATATAAACTATTTGGTATTATTTGGTATAAAAAATACCAAATACCAAATAATACCAAATACCTAGAAAATACCAAATAATACCGAATAATACCAAATAATACCGGATACCATTTGCATCCCTAATCTTGGTAATATCGAATCGGCGCAAAGGTAATCGGCGCAAAGCGCAAAGCGCAAATTTACGGTACCAGCGCTAATGCGGGAAAACTTTACATGTGCGTTCAGTCGTTCAGTACCAAAATTTACATTGGAGGAAGCCCGTTCCCCCACCCGCCAACCACCCTGACTTTATTAAAGCCTTGGTTTTAGCTTAGGCCTAGGTTCAATCTTAGCTTTTCAGGTTAAAAATGGCTATTTCGTGGGTGGAGGAATGGACCGGGAATAATTTACATTAAAGCCTTGAACTGGTTAGTAGTCTAACTTAGCTTCTTGTTTGGAAGGTAACGCGAACGTAAAAAAAGTACTGCTGGACTGGGAAAGTGCTGACATAATATTATTATAATAAATATAATCTCACCAGCAATCTGAGAGCACAGAAACTGGTGCTGCTGCAGGTGTGGCGAACCACATTTCTTATTTGCGAATCTAGAGAGTTATTTATTCTGTGTATTCTGTACGTTACGTTGTTACTTACACGGGAGCGGACGCTTTTAGACACGCCAGGCTTACCGCTTGAGAATCAAGGAAATCAAACATCGCTAGCATAGCAAACGAGTTGCATACTTTAACTTCAAAACAATTTCCAAGGCGTATTCACAGTACATCGTTGGCTGTTCTGTTTTATTGGTTGTATAGTCTCGTCAGTAATAGCGATCCCCGCGCCTGTCACTCTGACTTCTCTCTTGGCTACGAATACGAATACCAAAATCAGCTGTGAAATTTGCAAACCATTTTTCATGTACGGCTCTGCCTTATTAATCCAGGCAATTTAGGACCGCCCGAATTTGCTATGATTAGACCGGGGACCGTTAACTTTTACCAACTTATGAAAACCACCCTTACGTTGTTGCCGCAGTAGCTTTGTTAGGCGTGCTAGTCACCGTCCCAGCATAATTATGATCGACGCCGACTTCGTCTTCAACGAACGGCACCGTTTCGTTCATCTTTATTTCATTTACAAATGTTAAAAAGCCGTTCCTCTAGGACGGAAATAGGTGGAGCTAATGTATCTGAAGTGATTCTCGGCCTATACCCCACGCTGATGTGGGCAACGAAACTTATGGATTCCAGAGTGGTATTAAACTTGAAATATTAACTTGAGTGATTAACAACAATTAATAGTAATTAATAAAATAATTAACGTATTAACTTGAGTCCTTGAAGGTTAAATACAGTGCATATTGTGAATGAGAAATGGTCCTGAGACAATCATCATTTATGCTGCAACAAATTAAGAAAAGAGGGACGATAGAATTTAAATTTCGCGGGCTACAGTATTTTAGATGTTCACGCAACCACTGAAAAATTTGCGCCACTTTGCGCTTTGCGCCGATTAACTTTGCGCCGATTCGATATTACCCTAATCTTGAACCAAGTTCAACCAAGGATTACGAAACTTCTGGACGCTGCACTGCATCACGGCCGCCTACACGAGAGACCGAAGTGAAAAAACCCAAACTGACTATTTTCCTTCAGACTACCATGATTTCAAATTTTTTAGCTTCTATACTTTTTCCGAATGCTCAATTCATCATGCCGAAGTACTATCCAAGGAATCGGTCGATTCGATTGTGGGAAAAGGTGAAACTGGCGATTTTGCTTCAAATAGCTACCGTACGTATTTCGACTTACTACCGGAGAGTGCTGCATTGGGTACCCGGGTACACTAACCAGCACTAGAGATGCAACCGTAAAGAAAAATTAAAATACCGGATACCGGATAGTCCTTCGGATCTGAAAAATACCGGATTATCCGGTATTTTAACCGGATAATGCGTAGAAAGTACCGGATAGCGGATACCGGATAGTGTTTGTGAGCTAAAAAATACCGGATTATCCGGTATATACCGGATAATACCGGATTACGGTTGCATCTCTAACCAGCACTTAGCATTTTCCACAACAAAAATCAGATCCAGTTAGTGTACGGTACACTAACTGGCACTTAGCCAAATCATGATAAATTGCTTGTTTTCACGATTTCTGAGTAAAAATGCAATTTTCCAATCGAGATTACTGTTTCTGCCATGAAAATGAGAGTGGTTGGTCAAAGTTTCCATTCTTGTGAGGTTTGTATCAGTAAAAACGTTTGAAAATTCGCAAAAATATACATAGACCTGCCTTAAACCTACCGTAATGTAGGGACCGGCACGCGAAAATTCAAAATGCTCCTAGGCGAAATTCCGCTTCAGAATTGAAAAGAGCACAATTTATGCAGTCTAACAAAACAAACCGGAACGGAATTGGTTGGATAATAAGCGAGTTATGACCGTTTAACTGCGTCACCCAGCGTGCCACCTTTTCTTCCTAGAAAGTTGACCGCAGCGTGCATACCGATGACCGATGTACTTTATCAGACTGTCACTCGTAAACCCCTGCGCCGATTTTGATGGGACCGGTGTCATTCTAATCGCAATGCGATTTTCTTTTACTTTTTTTATATACGAAGACTGTAGGACTGCGTCTACCACCTTTATATACCGAACAAACACCTTGGTAGCTCGAACTAGAACTGAATAGTAGAGTGTGAACTGGTATTCCTGTGTTTTCCAGGTACATTTGTATATGTAACAGCGGGGCTGGGGTTCTGCTCCCCTCCCACCGACTTGGGCCAACCCCCTGATAGGGGAGCACCCCCCATCAAAACGATCTTTTCCACTCTCCCTCTCCGATGTTTCTGGCACAATTCTTCTACAGTTTCAGACACTACACTTACAGTTTCAGACAAGGATGAGCTGCTAGAATACATGTAACAGGTGGTCTGCCCCCCCCCCCCCACCCGAAATATTCCAGACCCCCCCGGATTGGCCCCCCTACTTCCTCCGATTTGTACTTTGGTAAGAAATTCCGGATCAGGTGTAGCGCGGCGGAATCAGGAACCGATCCCAAACAAAAATGAATGTTTTTAATCATAATTAATTATAAATTAACATGATTTATCGATAAATATCGATTATCGATTATTTTTGGAAACATTCCAAAATCGCCCAAAATGGTCGTGTTGTATATCATTTGAAAGCCCTTCGCCTGGCGTGTCTAATGATCACTACATCAACATAGGGCAAGCCCCGGGGGCCTGTTTTGCCAAATATATAAGTACCCCTAGAGGCGCATCAGTATGGGCAGGCTCCGGAAGGTCTGTTTTCATACATGGGCCGGGGGTGTGGGGGTATACCCCTCGCCGGCCAATACCCCCCTCGGCCGGCCATACCCCCTCCCCACCTCCCTCCCAGACGGAGAAAATTTTCGCTTATTTAAGGCAAAATAGGCGTTTTTTGGCCTTTTTTGGACCCCCCATACCCCGTCCGGATTTTTCCGGCCCATGTATGCCTGTTTTCCAAATATAAAAATACCCCTGGAGGGACGCATCAGTATAGGCACGCTCCGGAGGGCCTGTTTTAAAAACATATAAATACCCCTAGGGGACGCATCGGTATTGGGCACGCTCCCGGAGGGCCTGTTTTCCAAATATAAAAATACCCCTAGGCATACATGGGCCGGAAAATCCGGAGGGGGGTAGGGGGGTTGGAAACCTCGGGTGGGGGTCCCCCCGAAAAAAGGCCAAAAAACGCCTATTTTGCCTTAAATAAGCGAAAATTTCCTCCCTCCGGGAGGGGGTGGTGAGGGAGGGAGGGGTATGGCCGGCCGAGGGGGGTATGGCCGGCCGAGGGGGAGGGGTACACCCCCTTACCCCCCCGGCCCATGTATGCCCTAGGGGTATGCATCAGTACAGGACACGCTTCTGAGGGCTTGTTTTCCAAATATAGAAATACCCCTAGGGGTATGCATCAGTATAGCGCACGTTCCGGAGTTGTATAGTCATAAGAAAGTCAATTAATTAATATCTAGTCCATTTCTGACCTTCCCTGATTCCCCCCCCCAGCTACACCTAACCCTATCCGACTTGCGTTCGTTACTGGATTACCTTCCGTGCCTGTTTGCGTTGGAATATGCAGCTCAAATTTGGGCAAAAAATATCTTTAACATTTATGAATAAACGCTGAAAATTTGAAGGAATTCCACTGACATATAAATGAAAACGAATTATATGAAGTTAACTCGAATAAGCGATTACAGGTTTTTCCGCATTTTTCAGGTTTGTACCATATTTATTGACTACACACGTTAAGCCTGAGCAGGATTCACCTTATATTGATTAGCAGAGACGCAAAACTACTAAAGGATTGTCAAGAAGCAAAATATAAACCATTGGCTTTGGGCTGCTCAGGATCCCCAATACGTTCGTATTCGATACCCTCTAATTTTAACGACCTCATCAACTTTAACCCAATTTCCGGGATCTTTTACGAACCTAGGGCGCCAAATCTGAGTGATTTTAGTAAGAGCAACACCTAAACTAAAATTTAAGCGGGCGCACCTTTTTTATTTGTTCTTTGTTTAAGAGCAAACTTTCGTTTTCTGAAAAAATACCGATTCTGCCTATGCTTAACCATGTAAAATTTCAATCTGATTTCCGGGATCTTTGGCTGAATCGATGCCGAAAAAAATGGCTCAAACGAAAGATGATCAATGCCTCTTTAATACCGTAGGGCGCACCTTTTGCGATCATGAACTTTTTTTTACACTGACGCTGTTTTTCCGCTTATTTTAGCCGAAAACAACCGCAGCTTAGCGTTTAGCAAGGTGATTTGGGTGAATAGTTATGTTAAAATAATCAAAACAAAAAACCATAAAAAAAGAACGCACTTTTCTAGCCGCATTTTTTAAAAAAGCATGATTTTGATCCCCGCGACACCAGTGTGGTGAAAACGTGCGAAGAAAATTAGGCACGCGGAGCGGCGCAAAATTGGCCGCCGTTGCCGGTCCCTACGTAATGTTGGAAATTTTGGACACCCATGACATAAAATCTGTCTCCAAATAGTGTACCCCGGGTACACAATCCGGCATTAAGTACCCCGGGTACGCTATCTGGAGGGGTATCCTATGCAGCACTCTCCGGTAGCTGCCATACTTCTTCTATAAGCTCTGGGCTGTCACTCTATCGGAATACTATCCTAAGAATCGGTCGATTCAGCAGTGGAAATCAGTTAAACTGACAATTTTCCTACTGATCGCAACTAATTCAACTCTTGTAGTAACTGCGGTATTTGTTCGATACGTCCTCATCATTCACTCAGAAATGTTCTGACCAACTCCGATTCGCCATCCTGAAATACTATCCAAAGAATCGATCGATTCAGGTGTGGAATTCAGTAGGGTAGGGTAAATACCTTCACGGGCCGCCCGGCAGAGGATTTCAGCCGGGCCGGACCCAGGGTGAAGGCAAAAGGTGTGGAGAGTGCAATAAAATATAGTGTATTTGAAGGCTAATTTTCAAAAACTTTTCTCGCCCTGGTCGGGCAGAAGCGCAACCAGACCTCTTCAAACTACTAAAACTGTTAAATTTTGTTCACGCTCAGAATACCGTTTAAATGTGTTTTTCAAGGCCAACTTTTGAAAATTTTCCCCTGCTGGTTCGTTGGGAAGTGTTCAAATCAGGTAAGCTCAAACTTTTACAGCCCCTTTACATAATCCTGGGTACCCCAATGGATGGTTTGGGTGCTAATTCCTATAATCTAGCCAAAACACGCTTTTTTCTTGATTTTTTGGGTGATTTTAGCTTTCCCGGGCTGGGTGTGTAAATTTTGAGGGGCCGGGCCGCCGAAAAGACGGCTATGGTCTATGGGGTAGGGGTAACTCCTAAAACCGTGCACAGCTATCACTAAGACCAAGAATGTATAGTACATTCTTGCTAAGACATAGCTACTCAAAGGCTATCCCAAAGTTGAACCTACAAACCTAACAAAATAGGCCTTAACGTGAGCTTAAGCCTTAGCACTTCAGCACTGATTTTCCGGAGTCAAAATAACCGAGCTATGCCAAAAAAACATCATCTGAACATAACAGTCTGATTAAAAATAGTCGAAACAAAATTATATTTGCAGAAATTTGGATCGAAAATCAATTGCGAAACCAACGACCGTAACTGGGAGAAAAACGAACAGTAATCAACTTGCGTGTCACTAAAAAGAAGGGAACAAAACAAAGAAAGAGGGGAGGCCGCCTGCGGCCAAGGCGGAAAGCAAACACACTGGCTGTCGGCCAACTCCTACATCACTCATGCCCATGCGCTAACGGCTGGCTTGGGCCGCTCGTGTAGGAAATTTCGGCGCCCTATTTCTTAGTGCAGCATCCAGTTAGTTCCGTAATCCTTGGTAATATGGAAAAGGAACCCCGAGTCCCCAGATCCGTGGAGGGTAAGGGAAACCGACCGAGTACAAAAATACAATACCGAAGCGGGTTTTCGCAACCGAATAATACCTAGTATCGATCATTCGCAGGCGCAATTGCAAAAATATCGGTAGGATCTTATACTCTACATAATTGGTACATAAACAAACGTTTAGGTAAAGAAAGAAGTGGCAACCTGACAACGTAGTCTACTGGGAACTGATAAGGCCGAAACGTTGTTGTTTATTAAGTCAAACCTTGACGTTTGCAGATCTAATGCGGTACTTGTGTGGGATGAGTGAAAGCCCAGGAAGAACCGCTGTTTTAGTACCGCGTTGGGGTTCGAATCTACTGGGGGTCCGGGATCCGATTCCATATTGCCAATAAATGCCCTTTTGCCCCCACGTTTTTTATATTTCTTTCTTTCTGGTTCATTCTGCGGCTAAAAGTAAAAAGCACCATAGACACCGTAGCACCGTCTGCCTCATCGGACCGCACCCCTGTTATCTCCTCTTCAGTTTTCAAACATTTGCCCATAAGCGGACCTTTCCCCACGTGATCCTACAACGCGGCCGTGCTGCTAAAGATGCGTGTGTAGTCGCATTCATTCAGGTGATTTTTAACTGTTTTTTTGCTCTGTTTTTGTTTTGCAAAGCATGAAATCCTACCAGAACATATACGCTAAACAGGTAAAATCATTGCGCATTTATCACATTCGAAAACCTGGCCCTGCTAGGTTGCATTAGAGCAGCTACGGTCGGTACCAGGGCTGTTGGGTCGGTTTTTTTCCTCGGTTTTTTTCGTTTTTTTCCGGAAAAAAACCGGTTTTTTTCCTAGGGGCTCGGAAAAAACTAAAATGCGGAAAAAAACTCAAGTAAGTTTTTAAAGGAAACAGGCACAATAACTGGTTAAATTCGCTTCCAATGCTTTGAATTTACGTTAATAGAAGCGTTACAAGCATTTCCATGGCATAACTTAGCTGTTTTTCGCAAAAAACATTGGTACCATTTTCAGGCAACTTTTATTATTGTATTTTTGGTGTTTTAAAATCAAATTACTACTCTAAAAGATGAAATTAGTGCATTTTGTAATAAGACTCACGCTATTTCGTTGAATTCTGCAATAAAAAGCGATTGTTAAAAATTTTTTTCTGTCATCTCGGAAAATAACTTTTGGAAAAAAACCGGAAAAAAAACCGGAAAAAAAACCGGCTTGAGTTTTTTTCCGGAAAACAAACAGCCCTGGTCGGTACGATTTGTAAGCGCGCAGCGAACATAAAAATTGCAAAACGACTCTCCTTAGTTTAAGAGTTGTTTTTTAGTTACTGGAGTGGAGCTCTAAGGGTTTTTTATCTGGCCTAATAGATGTGACTCTTGGCTACACAATTCTATGCTAAATTCTGCAGGAAAACATGCGGACTGAGTTAGTGGGATTGTCTAAAAGTTATATGTGCGCCGTTTCCATAAAACAGTCGTGATGTGTGGTGTCGGTAATATCGAATCGGCGCAAAGTTAGTCGGCGCAAAGCGCAAAGTGGCGCAAATTTTTCAGTGGTTGCGTGAACATCTAAGATACTGTAGCCCGCGAAATTTAAATTCTATCGTCCCTCTTAATTTGTCGTTCCATAAATGATGATTGTCTCAGGACCATTTCTCATTCGCAATATGCACTGTATTTAACCTTCAAGGACTCAAGTTAATACGTTAATTATTTTATTAATTACTATTAATTGTTGTTAATTACTCAAGTTAATATTTCAAGTTTAATACCGCTCTGGAATCCATAAGTTTCGTTGCCCACATCAGCGTGGGGTATAGGCCGAGAATAACTTCAGATACATTAGCTCCACCCATTTCCGTCCTAGAGGAACGGCTTTTTAACATTTGTAAATGAAATAAAGATGAACGAAATGGTACCGTTCGTTGAAGACGAAGTCGGCGTCGATAATAATTATGCTGGGACGGTGACTAGCACGCCTAACAAAGCTACTGCGGCAACAACGTAAGTGTGGTTTTCATAAGTTGGTAAAAGTTAACAATCTCGGTCCCCGCCGGTCTAATCATAGCAAATTCGGGCGGTCCTAAATTGCCCGGATTAATAAGGCAGAGCCGTACATGAAAAATGGTTTGCAAATTTCACAGCTGATTTTGGTATTCGTATTCGTAGCCAAGAGAGAACTCAGAGTGACAGGCGCGCGGATCGCTATTGCTGACTAGACTATACGACCAATAAAACAGAACAGCGAACGATGTACTGTGAATACGCCTTGGAAATTGTTTTGAAGTTAAAGTATGCAACTCGTTTGCTAGCGATGTTTGATTTCCTTGATTCTCAAGCAGTAGCCTGGCGTGTCTAAAAGCGTCCGGTCCCGTGTAAGGAACAACGCAACGTACAGAATACACTACACAGAATAAATAACTCTCTAGATTCGCAAATAAGAAATGTGGTTCGCCGCTGCAGCACCAGTTTCTGTGCTCTCAGATTGCTGGTGAGATTATAATTATTATAATAATATTATGTCAGTACTTTCCCAGCCCAGCAGTACTTTTTTTACGTTCGCGTTACCTTCCAAACAAGAAGCTACTGTAAGTTAGACTACTAACCAGTTCAAGGCTTTAATGTAAATGATTCCCGGTCCATTACTCCACCTACTGATTACTGATGATGATGTGGAAGTACGTCTATAAGGAGCGCCACCAACCTGCTGGTACTATTTGTTTCAGTAGCGATCGAGCAGTTAGATCCACCCGTGCAGCTGCTAACTGTTATCGTCTGTTTGTTCCGTATTGTAAACGTGACCGTACTATGCTAACTTGTTTTCACCAAAGCGTCAGGCTGTGGAACTTGTTGTCTTTTGATGAGATGCGTTTACCCTTTGCTGCTTTTTGTCGCCTGATTGAATCTGACTGGTTTTATTATGAGCGTGCGCACAGTTTGATGACTGTTATTGACGTGTAATACTGTATCACTCTACTGTGTATATCTAGTCATGAGCTCGGGCACTGTGTCGAAGGGCACATTAGTGTAAACAGTGTCTTGTTCCTTGGTTAGACTTGGAATAAATTTAAACAACAACAACCTACGAAATAGCCATTTTTAACCTGAAAAGCTAAGATTGAACCTAGGCATAAGCTAAAACCAAGGCTTTAATAAAGTCAGGGTGGTTGGCGGGTGGGGGGTAACGGGCTTCTTCCAATGTAAATTGGGGTACTGAACGCACATGAAAAGTTTTCCCGCATTAGCGCTGGTACCGTAAATTTGCGCTTTGCGCTTTGCGCCGATTACCTTTGCGCCGATTCGATATTACCGTGGTGTCTACACGACGGTCCTTTCTCTACGTTGCTTTTTACTTTTTGCCCATTCATTCTACTGGTCAAGGTTGCCAGGGTAGGGGTTTTCCCCCTACCTGTAGGGGTTTTTGTCGCTTGGTAGGGGGAAATTTTTCAGGTAGGGGGTAGGGGGATTTGGTAGGGGTTTTTTATATTTTGGTAGGGTGAAGTAGGGGTTTTTACGGTCAGTTACACGAATGAAATTTTAGTTTTTTGTACTTTTACAAAGTTCTTGACCTGTTCTAGTTGTTCTGTACATTCCATCTATTTGGAGTAGCAGAGTAAGTAAAATAGGGAAACTGTGTTGAACAGAGCCCTCCAAGTTTATCCAGTAGTGGTTGGACAGAGAGGCCGATGGTCAGATTGTCATTTATGTTTAAAGGGCGTCCATATACGACGTTGTCCCTAAATCTCGATTTTTTGGACCCCGCTAAGGCGACGTCGTTTCCGTTTAACCTCCCCCGACAAGAAATGCGGTACACAGAGTACTGTCATGTTTTCTTGTTGCCATACTGCATAATCAATTGAATAAATCCCTACTAACCACTCAGAGAAGATTTTCTATACATAGAAACCTTTGCCATTGCACGTACCTAAATCGAAAATGACACAAACCACAGGTCCCTAAAATTCCGAAAAAAGTTTACTAACTCTTCTTAAGTTCTTAAGTTAAAAAGTCCCCTTCTTGGTCCGTTGTCTGTCGTCGCATTTCAGCCGACCCCATGTCCCCTTCTGCAATAACGTCGTTTATGGACGCCCTCTTATTAGAAACCCTGAAATTTCGAATAACTATGACTTGTACGTAATAATATTTGACAGAATTTCGACCTTGGTTATGTGTTTACTACCTAGCATTCCATTACTTTCAGATTTTTTGCCTGAAAAACCTGTGTCCGTCTTTTGTGAACATACATATACACAGCCAGTGTACAATTTAAAAAATGACCCTAGTGATTTTTACTCAGATTTTTGAATGCACCCAAATCGGTTTTCATAGCGTAAAAGGACCCCGAGTCTATTTCAGAAATGCAAAACATTCAAAGTCCCAGATTTACCTTGATTTTTTGCTTCTCTGCCATTTTTAGGAACTGATGCGGGTTTTGCAGTTTACTTTTTGAAAACGAATTCTGAATGTATTTTATGCATTCAGTCGCTTGATATTCGTTGTTTAGAGTCTGTTACTGTATTAGTTAGGTATTGTTTAGCTACTACACTTGCAGTTTTGCACAAGAATATAACGTAAATCCAATAAAAAACACCACAGTTCTTAGGGTAGGGGTTTTTGGTAGGGTTTTTTGAAAATGGTAGGGGGAAGTAGGGGGATTCTATCTGAAAAGTAGGGGGATAGGGTCTGAAAAACCTGGCAACCCTGCTACTGGTGTGTCGTGAAACAAGAAGATACTAAGAAGCAGAAGGGCTTGTATGAAATCAGGAAAATGTCTTCAGCAGCTGAAAAAGAAGGAAAAACAAAATCTCAGCTGCGTGCTGAGAGAAGAGCCAAACAGGTTTAATTTATGACTCAAGAAAAACAAAAAAAGCATTATCGGTTGAAAATTAACGAGACATGATGGTGAAGTGGCGAGAGATTTCTTTCACATTATATATTGGTAGGATAATTAACTCGGGATGGATGTGGTGTATTGTACCGTTACTTAAGTTATAAATTTAATTGTCATTGTCAACCGAGATCGGGCGGCCATCAGGCAGACATGTATAGTGGGGGGTCGGCGTAATCGGCCGATATGGTGTGCGTTGGACATCCCTATGGCCCCAAAGTAAAACCCTAAAACAGTTCCGCCCAACTCCCTCTGGGTACCCAGCAATGGCCATCCATGGTTCTCTATGATGAAGGCCATTTTCCATAGTAAAACTCCAAAACACCCCCCACGGAAATGACCTTTTCTCTGGGGGGCGAGCAAACTCAGACCCGTGCTATGCAGCGTTCGAAAGCTCACATCATGGGCTTTCAGAATCTGTAATAAAATTTATGGCGTTTTTTGTTGTTTCAAAAATAATCGATCGCGAAATATCCATTAATCACGATTTTATCAGTTTTCAGCAGCCAAATAAAATGGTTTGGCATGAAAATTTGATGAGCATACTAGGTTTTCTGACACGGCAAATTCAATGGCGTGATCCATTTGTGCATAGGACCGCGTGATCAATCGATAGCCAGCAATGGCCATCCATGGTTCTCTCTGATGAGGGCCATTTTCCGTAGTAAAACTCCAAAACACCCCTCACGGAAATGAACGTTTCTCTGGGGGGCGAGCAAACTCAGACCCGTGCTATGCAGCGTTCGAAAGCTCACATCATGGGCTTTCAGAATCTGTAATAAAATTTATGGCGTTTTTTGTTGTTTCAAAAATAATCGATCGCGAAATATCCATTAATCACGATTTTATCAGTTTTCAGCAGCCAAATAAAGTGGTTTGGCATGAAAATTTAATGAGCATACTAGGTTTTCTGACACGGCAAATTCAATGGCGTGATCCATTTGTGCATAGGATCATGTGATCAATCGATAGCCAGCAATGGCCATCCATGGTTCTCTCTGATGAGGGCCATTTTCCGTAGTAAAACTCCAAAACACCCCTCACGGAAATGAACGTTTCTCTGGGGGGCGAGCAAACTCAGACCCGTGCTATGCAGCATTCGAAAGCTCACATCATGGGCTTTCAGAATCTGTAATAAAATTTATGGCGTTTTTTGTTGTTTCAAAAATAATCGATCGTGAAATATCCATTAATCACGATTTTATCAGTTTTCAGCAGCCAAATAAAATGATTTGGCATGAAAATTTAATGAGCATACTAGGTTTTCTGGCACGGCAAATTCAATGGCGTGATCCATTTGTGCATAGGATCATGTGATCAATCGATAGCCAGCAATGGCCATCCATGGTTCTCTCTGATGAGGGCCATTTTCCGTAGTAAAACTCCAAAACACCCCTCACGGAAATGAACGTTTCTCTGGGGGGCGAGCAAACTCAGACCCGTGCTATGCAGCATTCGAAAGCTCACATCATGGGCTTTCAGAATCTGTAATAAAATTTATGGCGTTTTTTGTTGTTTCAAAAATAATCGATCGCGAAATATCCATTAATCACGATTTTATCAGTTTTCAGCAGCCAAATAAAATGGTTTGGCATGAAAATTTAATGAGCATACTAGGTTTTCTGAAACGGCAAATTCAATGGCGTGATCCATTTGTGCATA
Organism: Sabatieria punctata; assembly: GCA_030248155.1. Taxonomy (NCBI): domain Eukaryota; kingdom Metazoa; phylum Nematoda; class Chromadorea; order Araeolaimida; family Comesomatidae; genus Sabatieria; species Sabatieria punctata. The sequence continues at coordinate 20,508 of JASANB010005083.1, read as the reverse complement.
GGATCATGTGATCAATCGATAGCCAGCAATGGCCATCCATGGTTCTCTCTGATGAGGGCCATTTTCCATAGTAAAACTCCAAAACACCCCTCACGGAAATGAACGTTTCTCTGGGGGGCGAGCAAACCAGACCCGTGCTATGCAGCGTTCGAAAGCTCACATCATGGGCTTTCAGAATCTGCAATAAAATTTATGGTGATTTTTGTTGTTTCAAAAATAATCGATCCCGAAGTATCGATTTATCACGATTTTATCAGTTTTCAGCACCTCACTAAATATGCTAAGAAGCAGACATGGGCAAAGGGGGGGGGGCTGCGGGGGGCTGGGCCCCCCCTCAGGCTCTGACCTACCCCCCTCAGCCGGCCGCTACCCCCCCTCAGGAATTTTTTGGAAGAATTTTGTATAGAAAATTATGATAAAAATATGCCTGGATTAGGTGTAAATGAGCTCAGAATAGCTTATTTTAGCTTACTTTAACCAAAAATAAGCCAAAAACCTTGATTTTAGCCAAAAATCGGACTTTTTGGCTCACCACCCCCTCAGCCCCCCCTCAGCCGCCCCTACCCCCCCTCAGCCCCCCCTCAGGAATTGAAAATTCTACCCCCCCCTCAGCCGAAATGCTAGCCCATGTCTGCTAAGAAGGAAAATGGGATTACCAAATTGGGGGTTTTCTGCTACGCCAAATTCATTCGCGACATCAATTTACAGCTATGATCACGTGATCAATCGATAATCGATATTTGATCAATTATCGAATTTTTGCTGTGCAAATGATAGAACTACACAGGCTAATAATGTTAGTGGTTTTCTAGCATGCCAATTTCAACCGTTGGACCGAACCGATATCGTTCTAGAGCTACCAACGCGTTTTAATTCGATAATCAATATCGATTGATTATCGATTTTTTGCTGTGCAGATATTCCAACTACACAGGCTAATAATATTAGTGGTTTTCTTGCATGCCGTTTAACCATGATATCGTTCATAACTACTACCACACATAGCTTATTTCTGCGTGTGTACCTTACCAGCTGTTTCCAGTGCGCGAGAACCCGACAGTTGTCACACTTCAAGAACAACTCAAATTACATCCACACTTTCATGATGCTGTGTGACTGAACTAATGTACTATACATACCGTACTATATGCGAGAAAAACTCTATCATCTGGTCTGGGTGTATCGGTTGTGTAACAAAAAATCGATAATTTATAGCAGATCGATATCAGATATTGATTGACACAGAGATCATGGCTATTAATGGATAACATAATCGAAATCAGCATGCCAGAAATCTCTTAACATCTGGTCTGTGTGGTTGTATTGAATGCACAACAAGAAAATCAATAATGGGTCAAGTACTGATTACCGATTAATCACATGATCCTATGCACAAATGGATCACGCCATTGAATTTGCCGTGTCAGAAAACCTAGTATGCTCATTAAATTTTCATGCCAAACCATTTTATTTGGCTGCTGAAAACTGACAAAATCGTGATTAATGGATATTTCGCGATCGATTATTTTTGAAACAACAAAAAACGCCATAAATTTTATTGCAGATTCTGAAAGCCCATGATGTGAGCTTTCGAACGCTGCATAGCACGGGTCTGAGTTTGCTCGCCCCCAAGAGAAAAGGTCATTTCCGTGAGGGGTGTTTTGGAGTTTTACTATGGAAAATGGCCCTCATCAGAGAGAACCATGGATGGCCATTGCTGGCTATCGATTGATCACATGATCCTATGCACAAATGGATCACGCCATTGAATTTGCCGTGTCAGAAAACCTAGTATGCTCATTAAATTTTCATGCCAAACCATTTTACTTGGCTGCTGAAGACTGATAAAATCGTGATTAATGGATATTTCACGATCGATTATTTTTGAAACAACAAAAAACGCCATAAATTTTATTACAGATTCTGAAAGCCCATGATGTGAGCTTTCGAACACTGCATAGCACGGGTCTGAGTTTGCTTGCCCCCCAGAGAAACGTTCATTTCCGTGAGGGGTGTTTTGGAGTTTTTCTACGGAAAATGGCCCTCATCAGAAAGAACAATGGATGGTCATTGCTGGCTATCGATTGATCACATGGTCCTATGCTCATCAAATTTCATGCCAAACCATTTTATTTGGCTGCTGAAAACTGATAAAATCGTGATTAATGGATATTTCGCGATCGATTATTTTTGAAACAACAAAAAACGCCATAAATTTTATTACAGATTCTGAAAGCCCATGATGTGAGCTTTCGAACGCTGCATAGCACGGGTCTGAGTTTGCTCGCCCCCCAGAGAAACGTTCATTTCCATGAGGGGTGTTTTGGAGTTTTAATATGGAAAATGGCCCTCATCAGAGAGAACCATGGATGGCCATTGCTGGGTATCGATTGATCACATGATCCTATGCACAAATGGATCATGCCATTGAATTTGCCGTGTCAGAAAACCTAGTATGCTCATTAAATTTTCATGCCAAACCATTTTATTTGGCTGCTGAAAACTGACAAAATCGTGATTAATGGATATTTCGCGATCGATTATTTTTGAAACAACAAAAAACGCCATAAATTTTATTGCAGATTCTGAAAGCCCATGATGTGGGCTTTCGAACGCTGCATAGCACGGGTCTGGGTTTGCTCGCCCCCCTGAGAAAAGGTCATTTCCGTGGGGGGTGTTTTGGAGTTTTACTATGGAAAATGGCCTTCATCATAGAGAACCATGGATGGCCATTGCTGGGTACCCAGAGGGAGTTGGGCGGAACTGTTTTAGGGTTTTACTTTGGGGCCATAGGGATGTCCAACGCACACCATATCGGCCGATTCCGCCGACCCCCCACTATACATGTCTGCCCGATCTCGGTTGGCAATGACAATTAAATATCTCGAGAGTTCCCTTGTGATTGTTGTAATCAATAATTTGTTTAATTAGGTGGTTCTATCTGTCTGATGCAATCCAAAATGTGTTTTACAATAGTTCTTGCTTTAAGCTGGGAACGGCAGGAACGTTTGTATATTTTATTCTTGAAAATATACAAGCTTATTTCATCCAAATTGTAAGAGAAAAACGCCAATTTTTCTAAAAGAATGTATTTTTAGTTAAGATACCCATCCATGGGCCGGAAAAATCCGGAGGGGGTGTATGGAGACCTCGGGAGGGGGGTCCCGAAAAAGGGCCAAAAAACGCCTATTTTGCCTTTCTCCCTCCGGGAGGGGGGGGGGTGGGCGAGGGGGGTATGGCCGGCGAGGGGGAGGGGTATACCACCCCATACCCCCCGCGGCCCATGTATGAAGATGTCCCATTTTTTGCTGAGTCACTACTTTGTAACGTGTCGCGACGTTGATTATTTCAACTTTTTACTGCATTTTACTCAACACTCTGGAAGCTTTCAGAGAACAATAACAAAAGACGGGTGGAATAAGAAAGTGTAATTCGGTAACAAAACATGCATATTGCAGGTAATTATTCTGTTTAGGAGGCTCAACGTGCAGCCAAAGCGGCACTGAAGGAATCAGGCGATCCAAAACCTCAACAAAACAAGAAAACGCCATCTGTGCTATCTAATGGTAAGATGACATTATGGCCGAAATTATTAGACTACCCTTTCACACCTTCTCTTTAGACCACCTCAGTTCTAAACACGTTGTTCAACAAGAACATTCTGTTGCATCAGTTTCCAATCATGTACAGGTACGAAAACTTGATTGCTTCTAGTAAAGGGGCTGTAAAACTTACTGAAGTTTGGGCCATACATGTACATGGGCTAGCACCTTAATTGAGGGCGGATAGATCTAAGTTTTTACGGTAAAGGTAGCGGTGGGCTGAAGGCATACAAGGGCCGGGGGGTAAGCGGGGTATACCCCTCCCCCTCGGCCGGACATCCCCCCCTCCCGGAGGGAGGAAATTTTCGCTTATTTAAGGCAAAATAGGCGTTTTTTGGCCTTATTTCGGACCCCCCCCCCCCCGAGGTCTCCAGACCCCCCTACCCCACCTGGCGTGTTCCGGTTTCCTCCTTTCCGGTTTCCTCTTTTCCGGTTTCCTCCTTTCCGGTTTCCTCCTTTCCGGTTTCCTCCCCTCATATTCCGGTTTCCTCCCCTCATATTCCGGTTTCCTCCTTTTTAAAATTTTAGCATAATTTGGTGAGTTTTTAACCATAATTATTGCAGTAAGCAAGTTTAGCGTCATTTTAGGGTTATTTTTATGTAGTTGAAATGTTTTATTACATTATTACACACATTCGTAAATGGAAAGGTGTAAGCTACATGTGGTACAATTGATTACCGCTATAGAACACTGCTCTTTTGCCATGTTTACTTTGGAAATGTCGCTAGATCAGCCATGACACTTACATAGAGATGTGGTCCGCTCTCGATTTTTGAGGTCGCGGCGAACCAGGGCGGATGAGGGCAAAGTTGCATTTTGTGATTTGATCATTTTAATTATGACTTTGACAGCTTTTCTAAAAGTGGGGCCAATTTCTATGCCAGCCGGGTCGGGCCAGAGATGCTTGTGGGCCGGGCTAACTTAATTCTAGACCGGCTGCACTAGGTAGGCCAGGCCGAATTTTGCACATCTCTATGACATTTAGAGACAAAAGGACTAATGATAGACTGGTACTGACAAAATGGTAGTATGACCCTCTATCAAGTGACAAGGGTGCATCCACATAATTACCGATTGTTTGTTAGCATAACAGCAGTTGCCTCAGGCTAATCGCTTGTCTCTTGATATTTAATTGATCATAATTACGCAACCATGAGAGGGCAACGGAGTCCGGACCCCGAATTTATTCGGCTCTATGCACGACTTGCTCCAGTCATACATACATTTTGCAGGTCACACTTCCCCGATTACACCTAGTTCAAATTTCTAACTCTCATTCCCGACATTTAATTTATAAATGACGCAAAAGTAGCTGGCGGGAATAATACCGATCAAAGCTCACCAAAGTATGCTAAACTTTTAAAAGGGAGGAAACCGGAATATGAGGGGAGGAAACCGGAAAGGAGGAAACCGGAAAGGAGGAAACCGGAAAAGAGGAAACCGGAAAGGAGGAAACCGGAACAAACCAACCCACCTCCGTATTTTTCCGGCCCATGTATGGCTGAAGGTATGCAATAGTACAGTCAGGCACTTTACGCCGTTTATGGTACCGACACCATAATAGTGCCGGTGACATGGTACCCCCACGTTCGGCGACTGTGGTGGTACCATATATGGTACGAAATATGAAACAGAGTGGTACCATACCGGTACCGATCCAATGCGAAGGTAGACGAACCGTATATGGTGCCGGCCGGTACCATATATGGTGTCGCTACCCTAGGTACCGGTTCCAAATATTGTGTCGGTACTAGAGTGCGAACAATACCTAGAAAACCCAATACCCCAATACCCAATACCAATACCTGAGACCCCCAATACCCCAATACCCAATACCCAATACTTGTGTAGCTGGGCCAAAAATTGCATTTCACTGGACAGGTACATTCCAGTAGTGTACAAAAGATTTTTGGCACTGCGATTAAAATTTTTAAGAGGCTTGGTTGGGCCGCTGCCCAAGCAGGGCGAGAAAATTTTGAAACATTAGCCTTTCAGAAAGCATTTAGAAGCCATATTTTGCGTAAAATTAGCAGAAATTATCAGTTTTGGTACTTAATATTTCGTAATTCAGTCGTGTTTCTTACTTCCGGCGAATTTTTTCCTACAATGTACATGTACCTCTACCGGAAACGTCGCCTTAGGGGGAGGGGGTCCCCTCGAAACGACGCAAGGCGATTTTGGGGGAAAGGGGCCCCGAAAAATCGGGATTTTGGATGGATGGCTCCTTAACGCGAAAACAGCTTCCTAAACCGAATCATCGATCAACTTTTTCGATTTTTTCAGATCAATTTTTCAGGTCAACATCGATTTTTCTCTATTTTTACCTGTCTCAATTAGTATTGGGTATTGGGGGGTAAAAACCCCAATACCCAATACCTGGAAAACACCCCAATACACCCAATACCCAATACCAGTTCGCACTCTAGTCGGTACCATAAATGGCGTTAAGTGCCTGACTGTAGTAAGCCAAAATGTCATATTTGTTAAAATCAAGGTTTCTTTACTTACTATTTGGCTAATGCATATAAAATTCTTCAAAAAATTCCTAAGGTGGTTATAGTTGGCCGGAGGAGGCCATATCTGTTTGTAGCTAAAGTAACCTAAGCAGCAGGAGGTGGAGTTGTTGGCTTAGTTCTCTGTTTACAGAAAGACAGTGCAGAGAAATCGGGTGAGAGCGCTAGCAAACATCTGCTGAATCAAATGGCAGCTGGAATCAAACGTGTCACTTTTGCACCTTCAACTGGCGAAGAAGAGTTTTCCACTCAAAATGCTAGGTTAGTTGTGGATTCTTGACTGACTTTTGAATACAATCCAACTGTTACACTAAACCATTACTAAATAAATAAAGCTCGTTTTTTGTTAAATTTAGATTCTACCAATTTGTTTTAGTTCACTCGTCCACTCGGCGTTCGTTCAGATGGGCATAAAGTGCGCCGAGAAAAAGGTCTATGGTGTCGATGCTCAATGTGTAGCCCTAATAGACGCTTTGAAACAGGTTGGTTAGCCAGTTGTCAAGCCGTTCGCTACTTTCGTGCGTACGTTGTTGTTTGTATTGATTGTAGTTCATTAGTGATTACGAGAGACCGTCGGATAAAGCGTTCGGGCGGGACATAGAGAATCAGTTAAAACCACAGATGTCCTTTCTGACCTCGGGAATTCCTCTGCCTCCTGCGCTCGGCACTTTGATCAAACAGCTCAAACATGAAATGACCTCTTTGCCTGATCAAATCTCTGAAGACGAGGTATGAAACAGTGGGTAAATGAAAACATCGGTGTTACCATGCCAAATATGTTGTTTTTCCTTCACTGTTTAACAATCAGGGAAATAACAACATATATGGTACCAGTACACATATATGAAAACAGTACCATATGTAGTACCGGTTCAACGTGAAGTGGTACCATTATGGTACCCCTTATGATTTAAAAAGTTATTGTGTTTAACAATTTTTGTCTAGGCTCGGGACAGACTGTTGACCTGGCTAGACGATTTTCTGGAGCAAAAGATAGAGTTGGCGTTCAAAAGAATTTCAGAGTTCATTCGTCAAAAGCTCAAGTGCAGTCCGGTTGTTCTCACTTACGGTTGGTAGGTATTTTCTTTCAGACCAATGCTCCGAACAATTTACTCGTTCTATTTAGGTGTCCCCTAATCCAGAAAGCATTGCTAGACGCTTGTGCAGAGAAAATTCAGTTTAGAGTAATCGTAATCGACTCGGTGCCTGAACAGACCGGTACAGTTTTTCTTTCACCAACAGACCGTGCTTATTGTACAGTCAGGCACTTAACGCCGTTTACATATGTTGCACTGGCACCATATATGTACGTTCAGGGACTGTGGTGGTACCATATGGTGCGGGTACCATAACAGGTTCGAATGCGAAGGTAGGGGTACCATTGTGGTACCACCACAGTGGCCGAACGCGGGGGTATATTATATGGTGTCCTGTCCGTACTATAAACGGCGTTAAGTGCCTGACTGTTGTACTCATTGTGTTTAGGCAAAAGACTGCTAAGAAGTTTGCTGGACGCTCAAGTAGATTGCAGTTATGGACTGATCAACGCCTTAGGTTATCTAATTAAAGAGGTATTCTAATATATTTTAGTTTGGCAGAAAATCGTAGGTAGCGGTTTCAGTGCGATTTGGTGTTGTTGTCAGCAGATGCTGTCTTAGCAAACGGAAATACGTTGGGCTCTTTGGGCAGCAGTCAAGTGGCTCTGGTGGCTCGTGCACACAATATACCTGTGCTTGTACCCTGTCCCACCTACAAGTTCTCTGATAAAGTAGGCTCAACAATACAATGAGTTTTTAGACATATCTGTATCGTACCGGTGCATCCTCAAGGGTTTACCCCCTCGCCGGCCAATACCCCACCCTCGGTCGTTCATCCCCCTCGCGCCGCCGTCCTCCCGGACGGAGAAAATTTTCGCTTTTTTAGGCGTTTCTTGGACTTTTGTGAGACCCCCGAGACTGCCTCCACACCCCTCCGGATTTTTCCGGCCCATGTATGTCTTCATGGTGCTTTTTAGTTTCTTTTTGAAGGCTAATAGTTCAAAATTATCTCACCGCGGTTGGACGGAGGCCCAACTAGACCCAGATCAAAATCTTTTCAAAATGTAGGCATGATTTATGAGGGACAAAAGACAAAAATCTACCAAAACATTACCAGAAACTGTCTGAGACCTGACCTGAGATTTGATTCTGAATACAACAATTTTTGGCAACCACGCATTCATTTAAAATTTTTTTCTACAAAAGTAAATCTGTTTGAAAATAAGTTTTGGCCCAGGACGAAAAGTTCGGACTTTCCGTCAACGACACGAATTTTCCGTTGATTATATCGTCGCCACTATGGTAAAACGAGCCAAGTAACAAAATGGATAAAATGGAGTTATGTGCGAAAAACTATAGCTAAAGCACCTAAAAACGTTTTGGCAAAGGAACGAAGTCGAAATTGGATCTATGTCAGGAGATACAGCCATGTAATCAGAGGCATGTGCACGGACATCACCAGGTGATCCTGGTAAAATGAGCCAAGTGCTTTGTGCTTTTCCTGTTAGCTGACATAATTTAACACAACTGACACGTGCATAATAGTTTGCACACCAAGTATGTACTTGTATTTTAGGTAAAAAATATTTAAACTGATATTGAAGCTAATTCACGAAAATGTAACAAATATTTAAAAGACGATTTTCTCGATTTCGACTTTCTGTTACTTGGCTCGTTTTACCATAGTGGCGACGATATATTCAAAAGAAATTTTACGATAGCGCCCAAGAATCTAGCTGTCTCTCCTTGAGCTGTATGCAACCCAACCGCCCCTCTTTCTAAGATGCTTATTACACCCCTGGTGGTCCCGGTAAGTTTTTTCACTCCAATTGAGGATTCGTTCGTCTGGTGATAATTGCACAATGGCAAACTGTTACTGTATCAGATTGCTTCGTATTCATACGGTTGTGTTCAGGTGCACACGGACATACAGTTGGAGCATAGTGGTATTTTGTGCCAAGAAGAGCAAGAAGTTACCTCGGCCAGTTTGGTGTCTGCTTTGGTGACCGAGTTGAGGATCTTACCTGCCAGTTCGGCTCCAGCTGTGCTCAGAGTTAAACAAGCTATCTAGTTTTATCACCTAGTTATTTATTAACTAACTGTCTGTCTTCAACAACTACCATAATTGTATGAATCTTTTTTTGTCATTCAGGGGCCATTTTTGTTGTTTGGAAATAAATTTTTGAGAACAGCAGCGTGCTTATGATTTCTTGGTTCGTGTAGTCGATTTGGTACATATTTATGCTTAAATTTCCCGCTTTTTATTTGCGGTTGGTGAACGTTTTTGAGGACCGGCACATCTTTTGGCTACTGTAGTTTTTCGTAAACTTCGCAGCGGGCGCAGACTCGAAAGCTTCGGCTTGGCTATAAAACCATTGCAAATAAATATGATGGGTTTTCATCAACATTTCGCCGTTCGGTTTTAAAAATGAGTATGTATGTATTGTTGAACAAATGCAAAATTTCTTAGGTTGCTAGCTCCATACTAGTATGATAGGCAAGCAAAATTGTTTTTATGGCCGTTATTGAAACTCTACTGTGAAACAAATCGGCAAAACCTTGTTACACCTGAATTTATAAATAAAGTTGAACGGTTTTTTGTCGTGTTGACACAACTACACGTTGGGGCAGAGTTATTATATAGCCCGCTAATTGATCTTATTTAATTAATTAGTGTATCTACGCATGTTAACGGTTTGGTACCACACTAATAACGAGGTTGATGGAAGAATACCTCTTGCCCGATAAAAATTTGACGCTTTCGAGAGCAATTTTCAAGCTTCAAATATGAAGTTTGCTTGCAAGTGCAACTATGCTGAAAACCGTACCGGCGCAGGTTCCAAAATTCGCCTGGGCTTTCTTCTGCACTAAAAAAGAGATGTTTGACTATTATGTACATTAATGCTTACTTCAATTAATCAGATCGCATTGCTATTGCTGCTCTGCTGTTTTGTTTTGTTCTGCCATGGACGACTAAAAACGACTGGACACGAATCGACCCCAACGCCCATTTCCACAGTAGGCCTACTTTCAAAGGGCCGTATCTTTGGAACCGTTCGACCTACAATCAATATAAATACATCTTTAGAATCGCCAACGCGTGAGGGCTCCGATTCCGTGCTCAAATCGCTTCCATAGCGACCACATAAAAAGTTCATTTTTTTCCATGGCGCAAATTAGGATTACCAAGCAACGTTGCGCAGATTAGAATGCAAATTCAACCAGAGCTCAAGCCCCTCTACAACTTTGGTCATGAAGCCCAAAACCCTCCGACGCATCCATAAGAAGTTATTCGCAAAAAACTATAAATTCATTGAACTTAGAAAATGGCTGTAGTAATCACTATGTGTGCGCCAATTGGAGTGATTTCGAAACAGACTGCCAATACAACAGCGCAGGGTCTCAACAACGAAGCAATTGTCGAGCAACACCCAGTATATTTTCAAGAAACATACTTTATGTTACCACAGAAATACCATAAATGATAGCTCAGACACTGTACCATGAAAGCATGATCAAAATTACAGAATTTTAAAAGCATCTTTTCCTTACAGGCAGCGACTAAGTCCAAACTTCGTTATCTTGGCTTGCGCACTGGGCTTCACACCAGAAACAGTAAGCTTCTTGACCAGGTTTTTGCACATGCAGTTGAAAAATTTAGCCACAGACAGGAAAGCTCAGACACGAGAATGTCATCAACTGGGAATCCTCCTCTAACAGCAACAAGACGGTTTCAACGAACACTGGCCGGTGAAAATCGCAGTGAAGAAACTTTCTCTTGAGACTAGGACTCGTTGGAAAGGCATGCAAACTGACACCTGGCTGCTTCCCTTCAACTCTGTAGCCAGTTCTGCAGTCGGCACGGCGCACTTAAACGGCATTGCGCCTCTGCATCACTAGAAACATAAGCGGTCTACAAGATACTAGTAGCAAATAAAGCAATTATGAATAGAGATGCAACCATAATCCGGTATTATCTGGAACACTATCCGGTATTTTTTACGTATTATCCGGTTAAAATACCGGATAATCCGGTATTTTTCAGATCTTTTACTATCCGGTATTTATCTTTGATGTTGCATCTCTAATTATGAAGCAAATATCGATCAGTAAGAAACAAACTAGCACATAGGTAGGCATAAGGGCAAAACTGACTTTTAGGGGTCCCCAACAAAAATTTCAATTTTATCTACCGTATTCAGTTGACTCCTAAGCGTGAGCCTAAGCCTAAGCCTACGTAAGCCTGAGCCTAAGGCTAAGCCTAAGCAAGAAAGTGATTAATAAATATATAGTGGAGGGACCCCTAAAAGTCAGTTAAGCCGGCATGAGTAGTAGGGGCATGAGTAGGGGTGCGGACAACAAACAACAGATCAACAACAGCTTGGCGCACGCTAACACCCGCACACGCACTCACACACGCACACACTGACCAGACCAGGCAAGGCGCTGCACCAGCTTTCGGTGGCCTGGGTTGGGCTTTGCGTCATCTAATTCCAGTCAGACTGGTTTCGAACCCACTACAACCGCTAGAGATGCACGGGCCGCCGCCACTCAAGGCATCAAGCTAACCACTGTGTTAACGACGCGACTCAGCAGATACGTACTAGTAGCAATTAAAGCAATTAGGAAGCAAATATCAATAAGTAAGAAACAAACTAGCACAAAGGTAGGCATAAGTAGGGAGGGGCGTGCATGGGTAGGGGGTGCGGACAACAACCAACAGATCAACAACAGCTTGGCGTACGCTAACACCCGCACACGCACTTACACACACGAACACTGACCAGACTAGGCAAAGCGCTGCAGCTGACACGCCAAAAAATCGATAACATCAGGATTACTACAGCCATTTTCTAAGTTCAATGAATTTATAGTTTTTTGCGAATAACTTCTTACGGATGCGTCGGAGGGTTTTGGGCTTCATGACCAAAGTTGTAGAGGGGCTTGAGCTCTGGTTGAATTTGCATTCTAATCTGCGCAACGTTGCTTGGTAATCCTAATTTGCGCCATGGAAAAAAATGAACTTTTTATGTGGTCGCTATGGAAGCGATTTGAGCACGGAATCGGAGTCCTCACGCGTTGGCGATTCTAAAGATGTATTTATATTGATTGTAGGTCGAACGGTTCCAAAGATACGGCCCTTTGAAAGTAGGCCTACTGTGGAAATGGGCGTTGGGGTCGATTCGTGTCCAGTCGTTTTTAGTCGTCCATGGTTCTGCGGAACAGAATTTTAGGTGCGTAGTTGGTATATCCCACCCAAAGTGGTCCAAATCGACCACGGCAAAGGCGTACGGTACCCAAGTGGCCCTAACGCGATATAGCCTTGTACTTCGTCTATCTACCAGGGCTGTTTGTTTTCCGGAAAAAAACTCAAGCCGGTTTTTTTCCGGTTTTTTTCCTGTTTTTTTCCGGTTTTTTTCCAAAAGTTATTTTCCGAGATGAGAGAAAAAAATTTTTAACAATCGCTTTTTATTGCAGAATTCAACGAAATAGCGTGAGTCTTATTACAAAATGCACTAATTTCATGTTTTAGAGTAGTAATTTGATTTTAAAACACCAAAAATACAATAATAAAAGTTGCCTGAAAATGGTACCAATATTTTTTGCGAAAAACAGCTGAGTTATGCCATGGAAATGCTTTTAAGGCTTCTATTAACGTAAATTCAAAGCATTGGAAGCGAATTTAACCAGTTATTGTGTCTATTTCCTTTAAAAACTTACTTGAGTTTTTTTCCGCATTTTAGTTTTTTTCCGAGCCCCTAGGAAAAAAACCGGTTTTTTTCCGGAAAAAAACGAAAAAAACCGAGGAAAAAAACCGACCCAACAGCCCTGCTATCTACGACTCTACGTACAGTTAAATAACAACATTGTAAGACAACCAGACTCGAAAAGATGGTCTGTATGTAAAGTCTCTTGAAAACTGAAACTTTGGTTTTGCTTTAAGTCTAGAGGTTATTGGTTGCACTTCCACAGCAGACTTTGAAATAGCTATCGATTGGTGCGCACTGTGCATGCGAAAGCTGTTACTCTTTTGTTACCACTTGGGCAACGGGCCCACAAATCGCCAGACATTGACATAATATGCGGCCCTAAAACACACCTCACTTACAGTATGTCTACTCTACTTATCTAGACTATACGCTGTGCTAACTGAACTGAATCAAGGTGAACAAAGTAACAAAAACGTTAACAAATGGAGGCTTTGGTCTTAGCACACTTAGGTTCGTAGTCATCTCCCCATTACACCGCATGGCGATTCGGTATGAGCCCTCAGCCGGCCGCTACCTCCCCCTCAGGAATTTTTTGGAAGAATTTTGTATGGAAAATTATGATAAACAATATGCTTGGATTAGGTGTAAATGAGCTAAGAATAGCTTATTTTAACTTATTTTATTGAAAAATAAGCCAAAACCCTTGATTTTAGCCAAAAATCGGACTTTTTGGCTTCCCGCCCCTTCAACCTCCCTCAGTCGCTCCTACCCCTCTCAGCCCCCTCAGGAATAGAAAATTCTCCCCCCTCGTCCGTAGTGCTAGCCCGTGTCTGTATAAAACTGATAATAATATTATAATAACTCGGCCGAACTGTTAAACGCACACGGCCTTTTCAACGACGTTTATAGCGTTTCATTTAAACTATATTTTTTGGCATGAAAACTATAAAAACTATTTTTTCCGACCTGATTTCTACCTTTTCAGGGTGCTCCAATCAAATCCTCATCTTGTACTATTTTTTGCCTGTACTATTTTTGTGTACTATAATTGTACTATTTTGAGGGATATACCTACTTCTCCCCAGAATTTTATTGCCGTTCCGTTTCAGCGCCCCGCGCGCCGGCTGCGAGTTTTATTGGCCGTTCTCTAATGGAAAGAAGGGACGACAACGCGGCGCCGCTAGAGGAGAGATGAGCGAAAGGCCGCTTCGGTCGGTCAACTCCCATTTTTATGCAGAATTGTCTGCTTTGTCTGTATATGGCTGATGATTTAAGTGGTAAAGAACTGGTTCTTTCAGAGAAACACAAACCCAGCGCTATTCCTAAATTCGGTAGACGCAGGTAAAGCGCAGCTCGAATCATCAGTCAGAAGAAAGAAGCGAGAAAGAGGACGGCGGTCTAACCAACCAAGGCGCGATGGCCGTCGGTGGTGTGCTGCTGCTGCTGCTGACAGTGTGTTTGGTTGGTGGCACCGTGGCCAAAGTTGATCTTTTCATTACGCAACAGGAAATGCGTCGCACTTTAGGTGAGCATTGGTTTAACCTCCGTCCGACTAATAATATTAATAAAATATTCGCCATAAGTTTGCTTGTTTGTATCTGTATGCAGGATGGATGTAACTTGTGACGTATTTATGCCCAAAAGTTCGACTTCGTTGCGTACCAGCCACAACCCCATCTGAACTGAACTTCAAAATCTAACCTGCTGGCCCTGAGTCGAATTTCTATAGATTTTGGTTGTTATGTCAGTTTGCCTGCATGAGAAACGTATTGAAAGTGAGCCAAGTAGAATACAGTAACTCTCAGTCAACAAAAATTTTGATTAAGCTTTTTTGAACTCCCGCGCAACCATCAAAATTTTTTCTAAGCTCTAAATAGTACTATTAGAAAGAATTGCACTATCTGTTAGAATGAGCTTTAGCGGGGCACTAAACTAAATACCACTTTAGACAGTTATGATTTCTGGACTGCCTAACCATAGCATTTTCTTGTCTTATTGTAGAACGGAAACTGTATCCTGATGGTAGCATAGCGTATGTGTGAGTAGTAATGTGTTTTTGTTGACTCTGCACGCAATCTAAACAACCGGTCCGGCAGCTAATATTTGCAAGCCGAAAACTATCTGTCAAAGCACATAGCTGACCTCAGCAGCTAAGCGTTCTAATCCTAGAGTAAGCAAAAGCAGTCAAGTGCTTTTAGCAGACGTTTTCCGGCCATAATTGCCAGAGACTGAGGCAGGGGAGGGCCCAGCAATGCATATCTGAATGGAGGAGGCTAGTCGGAGGGAGATTGATGGTCAGCCCTATTGGACGTCTAATTATACTTGCTTTGGCACCTGTTTTATCGAACCAACCGACCGTCGGCTTTTGCATTAACCCCGCTTAGAGCCGGGGCCGACTCCCTCGAGGTGGTGCTAGTAACTGCTTGTTAATCTGCGATATCGATGCGTCCACCAGTCCCAGTGACTGATTCGGTCGGCTCGCCGTCCCTGATTTATAGCCAAACTCGCGCCACTGATAGTGGCGGCAGACGTAAAATACGAGCCTCTACACCTAGCAGGCAGAAACATTTAGAGACGCTGCTATTCTATTCTTCGGCGGAAGCCGAGCCCAACTTTGACGAGCGCCGACACAAGTGGCCGGCCGGCCGCGCAGACAAATGCGCGCCCGTCAGCGTTCTGACTTGCTGACAGTTGCACGTCCAGGCCACTCTCTGGCATCTATTATTTATGGCGCGCCAGCGCGCCGGGACGGGACCGCGCGCTACCCACCTCAGCCCTGTTGGCCCGACCGACGCTGCTAATAATAATTTTTGCGGTCGCTCTCTCTCTAATTGCATTTGCTCGTGGCTCGGCTGAATCACGCACACGATTTGGGCAAAATAAATTAACAGTTGGAGGAACTGAGCGGGGCGCTGCTGACATTGCAGTTTGATCTGTTTGCAGGCTTGAACTCGGTGCTGCACTACGTGACTGACGGATCGGTGAACAAGTATGCACTGCAGTTTCCATACATGGTGCGGCCGAATATTAGCTGGATTAACTTCTGGTGGAGAAATAAGGCCAGCTATGACGTAGGTTTTTGATTTCTGGCCACAGATGGCTGACAATTGTCTAAAATTTTGACCTTTAAGAAAAAATTTAAAACCGAAATTTTGATGTGAACCATAACTGAGCTTTAAGGTGATACTGCATACTAGTTTACTTAGTACAACCTCAGTTCTCTTCACTTCTCTGTCGAAAATTTCCTGTAAGGTTCAAACGAAGTGTAAGCGTATTCATATCGTCTCAAAAAACCGGTCGCCGACATTTGTTGATAAGGTGTCGGCGTGCGAAAGACAGCATGAACGATCCTGTTATTTTGCACGAAAGCAATATCATTTAGACATTGCTACCAGTGAATATTAATATAAAAACGGCCGCCGACAGAAAGTTGCTCGATTTATCGACGAACATTTTGTCGGCGGAGAAGATGTCGCTAGTTAGCGCCTTCATACTGTAAACATGTCGGCGAACGACACGACTATGAATACGCCTTTACCGCGTACGATTGAAGTCAGTAAATAACGGATATGTGCTTATGACCGTAGCAAATTTGGTTCCAGATTTACTATTCAGTGAAGGTTTTGGCCTCGAACGCGGCGGCAGTGTTGACGTCTACCGACCTGACAGAGAAAGGCAAGGTGCCGTCGAAGCTGCAAAGTGAGCGCTTTGTTTGTGCGCCACTCTCTCTCTCTCTCTCGGACTGTCTTTGTTGACGGCGCTAGAGATTTGTCAAAAAGTCTCAGCCTGCCTTCTTACGCGCGCGATACACACTCGTAGTGACAGGTTTTAAAGAATTAGTGGCCGTCTAAACTGCTCAACTTGGCCTAAGATTAATAACCGGTCGTGTCGCTCTCTAGCGCGTCCTGTCTGTCCGCACACAACACAGCACGCAACTGCCCCGAAAACCAATTAAGGGGTGGCCGCTCTTCTCTAATCGCAGCACAAATATGGCCAGCAGTGCTTAGCCGGGCTCCGATTTCCACAGGTCCCTAGCGTCAATACGCACAAAAGGCTGTTTGATTCGCTTAGAAGGAAACAAAGGGTCGCCGCTTTTGGCCACACTACACAGCCGTTTTTTGCCAGTTAGCAGAGGAGAGATTTTTCTGGCACGCAATTTTGCCTGTAAACAACGATTTTTAGCTCTATTTGAGTCGAAGCAATTTTTAGCTATTAATCCGACTCTGAATTTGCGCTCAGGCAGTAGGCGAGGCGACCTAAGTGGTGCGGTTTATTAAAGTGATCACTAAGTTCGGTCTTTTCCTTTCAGAGTTCACCGTCTTTCTGCATTGCACCGGACAGGAGAGCGGCGCGTTCCAGACCATCATTCAGCTCAACTACACGTGGCCTTCTAAGCGAAACGAGACGCGTCTCCAGTTGCTGCGACGCAAGTTCTGCACACTCGGTGGGTGGTTGTTGTAACTATTTGTTCTTTCGGACTAGAAGTAGCAAACTGCTATAGAGACACAAGGTCCGACAGCCTCCTTAACAACAATCCTCCCCTTTTATTGCAAGACAGCTAAGGTTTGGTCCCCATTGCTGACTTTCGACGGCCTGGGTGGTTGGGCTTGTATAGCTTGGTAGCCTAATAAATTAGAAAGAAATATAGAGTGTGTGCTGCTATGCAACGATTGAGTGAGCTGACTGACCGACAGTTGCAGTGGTCGGTGGGCCGGTGGCTCGGTTGGGTTTGATTGATCGGCGGCCGCATCGCCGCTAATCGATCATTATTAAGGGCGGGCGCAGCTGCTTTTTAATACCGTTTCCCGCCCACCGATTTTGATTGCTAACTGTGTTCAATATTTCAGACGTCAGCCACCAATCGGGACCAACGCTTGGTACGTTATTTACTACCTTACTGCTTTTATGCCTTTCTCACTCTCTACTGAAAAACAGCAAATCTATGGAGGGTCTCCTTTCTTGTCAGCAGTGTTTGCAACAGTTCGACTGGCTTAACCGGTTCGAAATCAGTTCTCTAGCTTATTTGTAACTTACAGTATGATTGTTAACTGAAAAACGGCAGAACGCTGTTATCGCTTAGCCCTTTCTAAATAGCACTACAGATGATTACTTAACCTACGCTCTACTAAATGGATTTTTGTGTTCGCCTGAGCACGTAGAACGCAATAGCAAAAACATTCGACCAACACAATTGTTTCGTGCTCAGTTGGACCCGAAACGGCGACTGTCGGCCTTTTTTTGGAAGTAAACTGTCTTAATAATCCATCAGTCTTAATAATTTGTGTTTCTCGATTTTGAACGGGCGATAATGTTTTTGCCAAAAATCAGCTGATTTTTTATTGTTTGGAAGGGCTTAGAGCGCTTGTCCTAATAAGGCAGAGCAATGAAAAGGGTCGATTGTGTCTGTCTATTCTACTTTGATCGACTAGGTGTCTGTCTGTCTGCCGGTCGGTTGATTAAAGTTTGTTGGGAGAAAAAAGTGGGCGTTGACGAGTGAGTGAGTGGAAGGAGAAGAAGGGCTCTTTGATCGATTCCTCGGGGAGCGTTGGCGGCGTGAGGAGGCGTCGATGGTGTGACGACTCGAAACGACCGCAAATCTAATAGCTCTCGGCGGCACTTGAAACCGAGCCGACACACCGATCTACAATTAATCTCAGCTCTTCTCTCTCTGTCTCACGTCTGTCCTTCTCTCTTTCAGGGACCAAACCAGAAGCGCAGGCTCCGCCGGCCTCAGGTGAGACTAGCCGATTCTATTTTGTTCGTAGAAACCGGGCATAACCACTCATTTAGTGTATTCAGTGACGGCCAACCAGATATTCTACATAGCCATCGGTTGTGTCTGCGGTTTTGTCATCGTAATGGCGTCGCTGATCGTGGCGTACTTTTCGCGCGCTCCCAAGTCCTGGGACAGAACGATCGACCACTGGACAAGGTGGGCTGGACAATCTTTCAAGGCTGTCTGTCTGTCGTGTATAGATAGTTTTTACAGCGTGCCCGTCGCCTCGCCTGGCTACAGCCATCCGTCACAGCCGTTTCTCAGACCTCAGAGTCCTTCTTCTACCAGCAAATACTGTGAGTTTAATCAAGCATCTCATTGTCACCTTTACTAGTGTAGAATGACCACAGTTTTTAAACAAAAGAAGCACTGACGTATTGGCGTTTTTGAAAATTACGAGTGCACAGCGTACATGCAACAGAGGGTCTGTCCGTCCCCCACAGACTCTGACCTGACCTCCCGAATTTGATCCCTCACAGATATTTTTTCACACCAAATCTCCACCATTTTTGGTACGCAATTTTTGAGTAAGCTTTTGCAATTGCTGAAAATTTCCTGAAACCATTGATTTTTAGGTCTATTTGAGCTAAGACTGGCGATTTTTAGGACACTTCCTGTCTGCGATGCATAGGAGCCGACCCGCTGGGGTCTGGGGTTTTCACCACCCCCCAACTTTCGCTCGACGTACCCTAGATCCCCGCCCACCAGGAACAGACTTTTCTTCCTGAATACACCCGCCCAAATCGGTAGGGCCGCCGGAAAAATCCGGAATGAGGTCTGAGGGTCCCCGAAAAAAATCGCCTATTTTGCCTTAAAAACCGAAAATTTCTTCTCCGGGAGGGGGTGGGCGAAGGGAGTGGGTAGACCACCCCAGACATGGGCTAGCATTTCGGCTGAGGGGGTAGAATTTTCAATTCCTGAGGGGGGTTGGAGCGCCTGAGGGGGGCTGAGGGGTGGTAAGCCAAAAAAGTCCGATTTTTGGCTAAAATAAAGGTTTCTTGGCTTATTTTTCATAAAAATAAGCTATTCTGAGCTCATTTACACCTAATCCAGGAATATTTTTGTCATAATTTTCTATAAAAAATTCTTCAAAAAATTCCTTGGGGTGGTAGCGGCCGGCTGAGGGGGGTAGGTCAGAGCCTGAGGGTGGCCAACCCCCCTCAGCCCCCCCTTGCCCATGTCTGGACCACCCACCCTAAGCCCCGGCTCGGGTATGAGGCCCACCCCTAGATTTTCCAATTTTAACGACCCTAACCCATTTTTCCGGCCAATGTATGCCACCAGCCTCCAAGAATTTGGGCTCAGAGACGCTGCAAGCCCAGCTCGTTCGGCTGACGACCTATTGCACGTATGGCACTCTGTCAGTAAAGTAAAATTATGTACGGTAACCACTGTTGTTAAAAAATTTTTGAAGGCCAAAAATTTTTGCTGTTTAAAAATTTTAAAAAAATAAGTCTTTTCTGTAAAATCGTCTTAAATGGGTCCAGTATGCTAGTACAGGTGCTTACAACAAATTTTCCACTTTTGCACCTCAAATCAGTTAAGAAACCTGTTCGAAAACGCCAATACAGGTCTAAACACTGCCTATAACTGCATAATTTCAGCGATAATTGTCTCTAGAGGCACTTTAGGTGAATCCTAAGGAAGGATTTCTTAAGCAGTCGCTGTTAGGCTCAGTGCAAGTATTATTAAGTATTATCTAGTTATTGCTAGATAAATTGTTGGCTTCTTCCAAAAAAATTACTAAAAATTGCATGTAAGCGTGTGAATTTTCCCACTTTTTGCCTTAATTTGCATATTGATTTTTCAAAAAATTTTTAAAATGTTTTTTAAAAATTTGTTGACCCTAACAACTGTGAGAGTAACCC